>JAUBWS010066111.1:0-12134 GCA_032270445.1 Darlingtonia californica
TTGACTAAAAATGAATATTGCTTTTGAGCAGCCCTACACTAATTGGATCCTTCACAAAGTGGACCATAAAGTTCGAGAATTTTTGGATCATTTTTTTCATACTTTTTCCTTTTTCTTCAACTTTTAAACGTTTAAACACATTTTTAGCGTTTAACATATTATACTATTGCTCACAATGACTTCGTTAAAGCACAACATCTCCGGTTTAAATATCTACATTTCTTTTACTTGCTAGGTGACATATTGCAAGTATACTGAAAGAGGTTTGTTGTTTCAGTGTACGTTTTTGATAAAGCTGTTTACTCTGGGCTCGTTATATTCTTTTCTAAATTTCTACGTTGTGGACGAGGATGATTTTAAACATCCATTTAAAAATCATCAAGTGTTCCATAAGATTATTGATAAAAAGTTATGTAGACCTGAAGAAGTGATCTGTTTTAGGTTAAGCCTTTGTCCTACCAAAATAGATAGATTTTATCCCATCAAACAACCAAGAAAGCCTCTTTGTCAACAGAAGTAATATCAATCAAGCAGGGGCGGATACAGACTCTTCAAACCACCATGTGAAAATCCCGAACTTTTCCGATTTTCTGATTAAATTTCCCCGATTTTTCCCGAAATGTCTATAAAATTTTCCCGATTTTGGTAATTTTAGACTACTTAATTGTGTGAAATCACAACGTTCACATGGTCTCTACCCGCCCCTGTCAAGATCTCTTTCTTGAGAAACACCTATGATTCTTATATTTCACTTTTTATTCATTTGCTGTCAGAGTATACCATACCGCATAAAAAGACATTTCACAAAGAACAGATTTTTAGTGACAGCTTTGTGGACAACGCAGATTTCTTGGATAATCTTTGATAGGCTGAGAATGTCTCTATTACAATAGGGTGTAGGTGGTCATTTAAAGTTGCGCTGTCAAAAAATGTCATAATGGCTTAGAGTACAAGAACCAGACCATTTCATTAGGTCTTATACCAAAAATACCGCAATCAAGATATCACGAGATGCATTACAAAAAGGAGCATTTCAGGGGAAAATCAGTACACGAGTTAGTGATTTTACTGATTTTTTATCAGTATAATCACAGCAAAAAAGTAAGTTAGGGTTAGGGTTCAATTTTCTCAATATAGAATCACTGATGACTAAATCAATGATTAGTGTGATTAGTATAGCTAATATATCAATAAAAATCCCATAATTTGAATAAAACTTCAAGTCACATTATCAAATTTGCAATTGGTCAATAATCAGTTTAATCAGTGTAATCACAAAAATAAATCATATTACTGATTGTACTGGTTTAAGGATGCTTCGGTAGATTACTATGACCTTATTTCTCTTTTTAACGATTCTCATCCTGCGGTAGACATTGCAAAAATAATTCTGAAAATCTGTAAATACCCTGATACAATGAATGTATATGCAGCGATATAATTGTTTTGTTGTTGTTTTTGAGGAAGCAGATCCGAGAATAAACACAAAACATCTGGAAGCCATCTTTACCACACTCCAATTGTTCAAAAAACGTCACAAAAACATTTCTAAAGATGCCTGTGTATCAAAGAGCAAATATCTTATATGGCCAAGGATTCTTATAAATTCTAAAAATCTTAGCGACATCACAATCCTCTTGAAGAAAACATCTACCAGACATCTTAAAGGCATCTTTAAGACATTCGCAAATGTTAAAGACGGAACTTAAACCATTCTAGGACATTCTGTCTTTGTTTGGGTAAGTGTATGGAGAGGATCTTTGCCCACATTAAAGTGTCTTCCTAAGGAAAAGGATATTAAAGATAAAGGCTTTCAAACACAAACCGCCACCTTTTCGGAAACTTTCCACTTTGCACGTCTGAATACACCTTTTCAAAAAGGCTTTGTATTTCTTTGTGTAGCATCTTAGGGCAGTACTTTCCAAGGCTTAGAAGTTTTTTGAATTGGGCTCAAGAAGAAGAATGGAGGGGATTTCAGGGCATCAGATACAGGCTCAACTTTTTAAGACTGGTAATCGAGTACATTGTTTCCTAAAGCAATTTCTCTTTGTTTTCATAGTATTTCGGTTCGTAGAGCTTTCTTTTGCAAATACTTCACTTATAGTTGTGTAAAAGGTTTACAAGTAACCCATTCAGTCGACTATAGTCATTAGTTTATTTTTGTCCTTTTTAAACCTTTCGAAATCCGTTATCAATAAAAGAGACTTCCGCTCAATGAGTACTCTTTTGGGGATAATGAACAAGCTATTGTGGAGATAATTAGATTTCCTTGGATGTTAAGGTATTATCTCTTTTGTGACGTCAAATTAAGAATAGTATATTATTTTCTAAACAATTCCGTTGTAAATAAGTAAGTAATTACTCTCTCAAGTTTTCCTGTAAAACCAAAAGCCGTTGTAGTGGAAAATTTTGTGATTAATTCAGTTATAGAGATGGTGAAAGTTTGAAACTTACAAAGTAAGGGAAATCGATTTAATTGATTCAAAAGTTTACCTTCTTTGTAAGAATTTAAAGTCTTGCTTCCTCTTTATTCACCTTTAAAGTTGTCTCATCTCTATGCTTAGAATTCTGAAAACGGATTTTCCTTTCTGTTTTAAAACTTAACTAAGGGGAAACGTGTCTATTTTTGATGATTTTTTTAAACCTAATACCAAAGTTGAGTAGCGGTCTTACTTTTTATTTACAAAAGCAGGGCTTAAACAGCTTAAATATCTGGCAAACTATATCCATTTCATATTGTTGAAGGAAAAATACGCATTTTTGAGGCCACACGAAATTTGCAGTCCTGGCATAACGTTAATATAAATCCTTATTCAATCGTTTCAGATTTAAGTGATTGAGATATTAAACGAATCGAGTCAGCGTCAGATAAACCGACACATACAAAAGTCTTAAATACAGTCCTGTCCATAAACCGCAGAAAATTAACAAAATTATTCATAGTTATTCATTTTACTTCAATGTTTTTTTGTCATATTTACATTTTACATCGTGGAAAAATTTATTCATATCAATTGTGAAAAAATTAACACAATATTGGTCAGCACAAAAAGTGCTAAAATAATAAATATTAAATATATATAATATAATCTTTCATAATATATAAATTGCTTTATTTATAAAATTCATAGGAAAACATACCCAATAAGAAATCACAGTTAGAAAGGTCATGGAAATACGTCTATGGAGAAGTGTATTTCTTTTGAAGCCGCGCGCAAATTGTGAGTTCGCTTTAAAGAATTACACTCTTCCGCAGACGAATGTTTACGTTTGCATTTGTATGATACAGTTTAGCGTTTCTGTTCTACATGTTTTCCCTAATTTTGAAGCAAATAAAAAAAGGAACGAAATAAATTAATGTTTTCATTATTTGACTTTTCGAAAAATAAACAAACATATATAATTCTTTATAAATATATTCTACTAACATTTCTATTTCCAAATATAACACATTTTCAGATTATTTGTATCTATTATGTATAGATCCCTATTACATCAAGGTGTTACAGAAAAACTTATTAGCGAGTTATTGAAAATGAAGTTTATTTCAAGTATAAGTTTCAATAACAGGTTGATAAAATTCTCTGGAACACCCTACATTTCATTTACAGTACCCACGTATAAATTAGTGACAATAGAAAAGTTATCCATAAAAAAATGGCATTGGATTTAAAACTGTTTGTTGCAGAAGAAGTCTTTTCATGATAATGATAATTATAATAATAACGCCAGTCCGGTATTTGACCATCCGCCCTCCTATTTGGCGGTAATTGTCCATTCTGTGACGTCATAGTGCTGACACCAGAACCGTCTTGTATAATATAGTTTTCGTTTTTAGAATACATGATAAGTCTAGGTTTATTTGAAGACTCGTTGTTTATATCTTCATTTTTATTATCACTGTCTTTAGTTTCTTGTTTGCGTGATTTTATATCATCGCGCATGGTTGGCTCTGTCGGCACAACAGTCTGAATAACGGACGAAGATCGCCGAACAGAACAAAAGAACTTTCGTATTGGCAACATCTTATATTTGAACTCGTTCAACATTCGTGAAAATGAACGATGTTTTAAACATTTACGACTAAAGTTCGAGAAAGATCGAGCAAAGTCATTGCACTGCGGTCGGTTATTCTTCTCTTTTCTGTATTTTATAATGAGACGTTTGACTCGCTTACTCAGTTGTGGTTTGCACGGAATCTCGGTCACGGCAGGTTGGATATTAATTTCGTCGACGTAAAAGTCTCCATAACTGTTTTCTTGGATGAAGAATATGTAGCTACCGTACAATTCAACAATAGAATTGACACAGTCAATACTTGGCTGGCTGATGAACAGTTTATGTTTCTTCAACGTCTTCGCATCCGCATCAAATCCACTTATCTTAATGTACTTTTTGATCCGGGATTTCGACTTCAACACCATGTGTACTGCAACCAAAATACTCAACGACCGGCGGTATTTATCTGCCGGGTAGATTTCCACAACACTGCCTAAGACAATGATTTCCGCATTATTCGATCTTTTCAATACGGACTGCTCTTTAATGGATTGGTCTCCGAATTTCGATCGAGGCGGTGAGCACGGATTTGCCGGTTGATAAAACGTAAACAAAACAAATAAGCAAATAAGGACGTTGTTTTTCATCGCTATCATTTTAGTTGGTCTTTTCTGATATGTAACCATTCTCTTAACGGTGTCGGTGATTATAGCATTCCGGCAACCTTGACGGTTGTTGCTAATGTTGGAAGCCAATGTGTATTCTCTCAATACGATTAATTTCAGTGACGTTTCTTGATGTCTATAACTTCTGGTTGAGTTGAATTTTTCTCCTTCTTAAAACTTTTTTTACTGTTTGCGTGTTAACAAATGCTTTATACTTTTTGAAATCTAAAACGAGAGTAAAATTGAAATATGTTAAAAGAAAAATATATAGTAAGTACCGAAAGAAAATATGATTATAACTGATCAAACGTTGAATCATGTAAGATAAATCTAATCCTAGACAAAACTACATAATATGAACAGCACGAAAGGCAGAAGTTTGCTGTAGTTATTGCTTTCCAAACAATATGGTCAAATGAATCGAAATCAAAATATTTCAAGGTCAAGTAACATAAATAATAAGTCAAAAATATACTGTACATAATTCAAAACAACATATTGATTCGAGTATGTATGAGGAAATATTGAATAACTAGGCACTCCGCAAAAAAAAAATTCAACTCTAATCGACATATATTTAACAATACAATATATATACAACAATATTTTAAATGATACAATTAATTCGATCGTAATATTATGCATGGCTTCTTGCACGTCAACGCCTCAGTCTGGTATACATATTTTTACCATGTAACAAGAAAATAACAAAACATAATTTCTTTTCTCATAAAACACGACTTTTTCATTCTTGCGTAAATACAGACCAAAAAGGAAGAAGTTATGTTTTTATAAATCAAAATCATGTTTTTTATTTCAACGCTATCGTGTATGAGTAATTGTAAGTATTTATTCGGGCATACAGCTTTATAATGTAAAGAACTACTAAAAGTTTCAACATTTTGAGCCCTATATATTCGACTTCACCAACAAGAGGTCATCGTCAGAGTGTATGAATAATTGTAGAAAACTCAAAGCAGACTCAGTCAAAGACATGCTTCCAGTTTGAACACCAAGCACAGAATGTCAGGAGTTGAATTCTCTTTGTTGCAAATTTCTTTCAACAGCTAATATTTTTCCATATAGAGAATGTGTTGATTATGTGAAAAATAATAACGAAAAATAGATTCATTTTTCTTTGCACAAACAAAAAATAACACCATAATTGTGTAAGTCAACCTAATTAGTAGAGCATAGATATTAAGTGCATTGTTGTTGAAAGAATCGATCCTTTTTGTGTCCATAATAAGTTAGAAAGCCAAGCGGCCTGATTCTAATTCAAATTAAAGGATTTGCACTAACTTCTTCTAGGTCACAATACGCAAATCAACACAATAAACGGCGAACAAAAACCGTCAACACGGACACAAGAATATCGTAAAGCAGAATTGAACTAAAGTTTTAAATTCAATTAACATTAGTATCCTTCAACTATTGTTCGTGGTTTTAAACAACAAATGGAGAGGCTAGTAGTTATATCCTTAAGCAGAAACAAGCTGAGTCCTTGGCTAATCTCTTATATCCTCCAACATTCTTTCAACAAAATTCTCTTACTATCTTTTTTTTACGCTTTTGTATTATAACTTTAAGTTGTAAAGAGTGAATCCGGCATTCTTTTGAAAGAACAATAACATTGTTTGACCTTCCTTTGTATTTCAACTCAAGTTTAAAAGGTAAATGCCGCATTGAAAACAATGGATTCCTTGACTATCCTTTGTATTTCAGTTTGTGTTCCAAGGGGGGATTGTTGCTTATAAGAACAAAGGTATTGTTTAACCATTCTTCGTATTGCAACTGAAGTTCTGAAGTGTTTTGTTTTCAATGAAAGGAGATAGACGAAATTATGAACATATATCATCTTCATTGGTTGCAGACCAATATATATTTTAGGGTAGTAGAACTCTTTTATGTGATTTTTTTATCTCTTACTTAGCTGTAGTAAATAAACAAAAAGACAAAAAATTTAATGTGCAGACGCATGTAATTTGATGACATTTTAATGTATCCGTGTGGTGATTCTTGATGAGATAATTATGTCAAAGTGTCATGTACATTTCGTACTTTGTCAATAAAAAAGTTCATTGATGTACTGTTCTAACCATTTTAACACCATTTTGTAAAAAGCCATCACAACCTCAATTGATTGTCGAGAAAGTAGACTGTCGCCAAAGATTTTTTTTCGAAAACAAATGACACAAAAAGTGACAAATCTCAAATACACTTTGCTTTGCACACAATGTTTTTATCACAACATTCTCCTTTGCTAAAATTTTCTTGATTTGAAAGTAGTAACTATGCTACTCCGTTGTTACCCTCCTCTACATCAAAATTGGTTTGAACTGTTACTAACTCCATGCTTTTTATCTGGCATTTTCAGTTCCCTCTGAAGCTTCTATGACTCTAAGGTTCGAAAATGTAAGCACAAACATTCATGTTCGTAGGACAAAGTATATAACAACTCGAAAATTTAAAAGATTTAAATACATTTGTATTATTAACGAATCTAATAAACTGTGACCTAAGAACGCTTTTGAACATTCGCTGTTTCCATTGAACAACAATAAACGAAACAAACAGACACCGCATGACTTACTTTCACATCCTAGAGTATATTTTCCCATCCTAAGGCAGGTTGATAACGGAAGATCAAATCAGAAACAAAAACATTGGAACATAACATTTTACTCGCGATATTAATGATTTTCGGCGGCAGATAATATGACCAGCAAAAGGTCTTGCAACTTTACTTGAAATAAATAAAAATATAATGTAAGTAGTCAAAATGGTTAGGACTCATTGCAATTTTTAGCTCTTCCAGTAGAAAGATCAAAATACAAAGAATTTCCAAATCATAAAAATTCGTGCACTTCAGTTTCTAATCTGTCGAGTATATTTCGGTGTTATAGATGCAGATGCGGTTAACATATCAAACGCAATGTATTTTTTCATTGCAGTTAATACCGTCAATAACGAAATTTCTAAATAAAAAACAAGCTTGCAAAACGTTCAAATCACCAGCCAACACAATCTCCACTTAGTATAAACGTAAAACTTTCAAGTCTCCTGCGCCAAAATTGATATGTTGTATTCCCATATTTCATATAATTAATTATATCTAATAATTACTTTAACAATTAATCGAAGCGCCCTTATCAATAGGAGCCCAATTATCAAATTTTTCTAAAACGATCGGTTGAGCGTCATTGGCAACTATTAAATCATTCCTCATTGCAAAATCGCTTTCAGTTCTCAAAAAGCCGAAATTCTTTCTGTCTAAGCAAGATGAAAAATAGATAGCTTATCAAGCTATGATCAGAAAATTCATCCGTTCTTGAAAATACAACACTAGAATACGATTCAATATATTTATGGAGTCAAAATTCGTCAACATGTGAACACTCGATCAACTATGGTGAGTTTTGTACACAAATTAGCGAGGTTAAGCAAACCAAAATCTACGACGCATGACAGCCGTTCTGGAAATTAGCATTTCAAGCAACTTTCACCAGCACAATCGATCAGTGTCTAAGGTCGGCTGCCGGTACGTCGTAGATTTTGGTTTGCTTAACCTCGCTATTAACACATATCAGAAATTTATTAAAACAACAAGTCCAATCGTACACGAAACCTTGAAAAAAACTTTGACTAGGCAGAATTGTTCAACTGATTTCCATCTGCAATGGTTCAGTGCCAAATAAACCTACCAACATAATTCTCAGCTGAATGCAAACAGCCATGCTCATAAATCAAAAGTGAAAAGGAAACTAAAATGTCTTTCATATGCGCGATTAAACATCAACTTGAAAATGTTCTTTTTAGCAGTGATTAAAATTCCAGAAATTTCTCTTCAAGGATGATGTCAGCTTTTAGAGACGTTTGCAAAGAGTTCAACTCTCTCGTCACCGAAGCTCCATTTAAAAGCTATATTCCAATTCATGTCAATCACTTAAATACATATCTCATCAGAAGGTCAATATCGTTGAGACTTAGCAAACAATAATAGTCTCTGTAAGGAAATATTAAAAACCGCAGAATCGCAAAATGCATCAATTTGTATTGCCGCTAAACTGCTTTTTTTTACTGAAAAGGGGAATGTGACATCCTCTAAATGCAAATTTAATGATAAGTTTCTAATGTGTGGTTTTCAGGTGAAAATATTGCTTTTAAACCAACCTTTATCCGGTTCTTAATTTTCCTCGTACAACCCTCCCATAGTAACTACAGATTGTTTTTCAACATCTTAAAGATGTCTTTTCAACGTTTAAGATATGTCCCGAAGACGTCGCTAAAGCTTACAGAGGGTCTTTTCATGTAAGTTCAACATTTGTTATTTATTTGATCTGTTCCATAAACAGAAGAAAAAGCCATTATGGATTTTTTGCATAATCTTATTTTAATAACTTTGACCATTTGGATTACATTTAAATTACATTTGGATTATATGGGCCTTATTTGAACGTCATTAACCGAGTATTTTGAGTTAATAATCAATATTTTTACGTCATAGAAATTTATTATTGTATGCAATATGATACTTCATTCAATACCATGCATGGATCTTTTAGGCACCAGACCGTGGAAAAAGGGGGGGGGGGGGGAGGGTTTCGCTGGGTGCGGTCGACCCCCTTTTCAAACTTTGTGCCCTTTTGACAAAAATTTTAATAACATTTCTTGTAAAAACTTGAAATTTGAAGGCCACATTTACGGTGAGTTGATTGCATATTGATTGTATATTGCACATGAAATAAAATAGGCTTCACCCGGGGCTTTAGCTCCTTTGATCCCACGCTAGTAAAATCTTTTGAAAATTGTGCCCTTTTCATTCTTAAATCGGACCCCCTCTTTTATTTTTTATGGTACGTCCCTGGAAGTGACTTAAAATAGTCATTGTTATTTAGAAAATCTGACTCCCTAATTTTCAATTAAAAATGCATAGCTTCTGATAGCTCTCAACACCGACCCTTGGTTTTTAAAATCTTCAGTGCTAACCAAGGAACCTAGTTTGCATTCCCACCTAAGTTAAAAATAGAGAAAAATACATACTTCCTGGCTACAATCAAGCTTTTCATCAGGGTTGAAATTCTTAAGCACTTTCGCTTTGAAGAGATAAGCATTTAAGCTGACAATCTATTTCCTTGTTTTTTCTTTGTATTATATGCTACAGTGGCACACGAAAGGCACTTTTCATTTTGACTTTCCTCTAGAAAAAAGAAATCTTTTGTATATACAAAGGGTATTCAAAAAAGTAATTATACGTCATTAATGATTTCAAGATCCCCATTTAATTGCATTGCATTCTTTTTGTATTTAGGTGATTAAAATACAATTCGAGTCAGCTTGGGAAACTCCAATGCGATTATGAAAGTTTCTTTGCTTTACTGTTTCAAACAAATTTTCCGTACAAAAAGTTGTTGTCTCGATTACCAATATTGATTTTATAGGTTTTTTTACAGCATTTATGGGCGTACAGTATTGCATTTAACTGCAGTTGAAATTTTCATAGCCATTTTCAACTAGCTCTGTTTAGTCCTAGATATTGTCATAATTAAGTAGAAATCAAACTAAATTCAAATTTTCAAAACCGTGAATTACTGGACAGAACAAAACATTTTTTATTCACTAAAATCTTAAAATTATAAGGTTCCACCATCAACCTTACACTAAAAGTCTTCCCTAAGCTCCAACTATATACTTTTGACAGAATCTTTGACAACTTTTATGAATATTCTGATTTCAAATACTACTTTTTTAACATAGGGTTATTCAAGATATAAATCGTTAAAGTTTTTCAATTTTCTCTGCACCTCACAGAATATATATTTCATTTACTTATATAGCTCTTTAAAATATTTAGTTGTTTATTCCTTGAAATTTCATTTTTTTTTAATTTACTTACCCCTATGTAAGTTTTTTGAAATTTTCCTGAATATTCCTATATTTCAAATTCCTAATTTCATTTGTTTTGAAAATGTATATCACTATGAAAAGATAGTTCCCAGTAGACACCATTAAGCAACCTTTGTAGCAGCATCAGTCCAAAATCTGTTTCATCAATCCCCCTTAGAACCTTACAACATAGGCTAAAATCCCTCTTGCGATTCCACCCATTTTTGTCTACCCATATGTATCAAAACTCCCATATTATTGAAACTCCCATATCCTCCCATATCCAAAATCTTCTTCTTGAAAATCAGTCGACACCAATGGCGACTTTTACAACAACACTATTCTATCAAAATTCTGTTTTCTTGATTCCTGGAATGGACATACATTGCTCTATCATTCTGTCCATCCATCTACCAAAACCATGTTGAATTCAAAGGTGACATTAACCAGCTCATTGACTGAGACGAGAACCCACAAATGAGTGTTATTCAACGTATCCCGATCTCTTTACACTAACACCATCGTTCATTTGAATTGTAAGATGAGCCAACTATTATCAACTTATTGATTTCAGAATATTAAGAAAAGAATAGACTTCGAGAGATCTCCTTTGAGAAACATTAGCTAACTGCATCCAACTTTCCTTACCTTGTTTCCGTTACACCGCGTCTACTTCCGTGAATTGTTCGCACGAAATCTCATTACCATGGCGTGGAAGTGACGTCAGACAAAAGCGAGCGATTGAAGCTTTGATTCGGCCATATCCTTTGCCATTTTTTTCGAAACAAAAAGCAACACCATCTCAATACACCTTCTAATGTGACGTCACCACACGTGACCTAATGTCGTTATTTTGATAAAAAAATAATAGAAATTCCAATGTAAGTCGGGGGTTGTGTCGGTTTTTTGATACCACATTTTGTCGTTCATGGCACACCAATTGCCAGAAAATAAGGCATTAAACTTGAAACGGCTTGTTTACCTACTCAGATTCTTTGATAATTTTCATGAAACAAGGAAGTACCAATTCCTAAATGCGTGTTTTATGTAGGTTTTCTCATACTCATAATTGATATAGAACATATAATAGGCTAAATGTGTACCTTTACTCTTTAAAATGGCTTTGTTCCATATATTAAAGAGCACTTGAAAAACCAAATGGGTAAAAAGTATTGAGTGCCTGGGTAAATTCCCATATCGTCATAACTATTTTTTTCATACCTTCAGAAACCTTAGTTGTAGCGCTCCATGAAGTAACATTTATTAATCCACGTATATGATGATGATGATGTGATTATTTACTCAGGATAGCCTCTTCAGTTCTTCATGAAATGCTATCAACGAGGGTCCTGCCCTCCTGGTGACACCTCAGGGTACCATGCAGAATTAACAGTGATTGGTGAATTTCACTACCGAAAGCCTCACAAGGGATTCAAACTCGGAACCCTCATTATGGCGACCAGCGCCTTAACTACTCGGACACGGCTTCACATCACATATGAGGTAGCCAGAGGTGAGTTTAGAATTTTTTGAATTACTAACACTCTTTACAAATTTGTAGAGCTTGGCCCACAGTCAACATGA
>JAUBWS010066122.1:0-14608 GCA_032270445.1 Darlingtonia californica
CTTTTGGACCCTTCGACCGCGAAAATAAATTCCGCGAATATTTGTCCCCGCGAAAATTTATGCCCTTAAGGTATATCTACTTAAAAGTCTTCTATATAGTTTTTGTAAGGCATATATAATTTCTCTTTTTTGAAAAATACATATTTTGACCTTTCTTCAACGGCTTGATAGTAGGTTACATACACCCTAAAATCTTCCCGGTCACACCCCATAAAGAAATAAACGAACGCCGGAAAAGATTTTTGTTCCTGGGGACCAAGATCACCTTTTGTTTTTGTGATGCCCCAAAGTTGTCCATTATTCTCAACTGCCTTTCTAACAAAACCTGCACCTATCCTTATTTTAAGATACATTGATTAGTTACTGTAAGTAGTCGGCAACCACCGTTTTGGCCAATTTTTGTTCAAAATCACAAGGCTCAGTTTTTATAAGAGCGAGATTAAACAAACTGAAATCTGAGCGAATTGGTATGCTTTTCAAGATTCCGGCTGGACAGTAGATTTTGTTTTCTTAATAACCTCGCTGTACGTTATACTATTAATGACAAAGAAGACAGAAATAACTTACCTTGAAGATTTTCCATGCATGCGTTACATTTCTCGGAGAAAAACAAACCTGCCGGACATCTGGTACAATGAAAGATTCCAGGTGCAACACACGATAACATCACGTCCGGCTTTATTTCCGACAATCTGAAGTTTTTTCCGTAATGAAATTTACGAGTAGTTGAATTGCACTTTGAGCTGCCATAACCTGTTATATACAATTGGAAAGGATTCATACAGAATTGTACCACTAATAATCTATAGTGCAATGCTTCGCAAAATACCTCACAGAATAACGTCCAAAATGTCCGTTTTTTTTCGCCTTGTAAAAGTTTCGTTCCTGTGTTAGATGGATCAACAACCTCGTTCCTAGAGCCTCTTCTCGGCTGTTTTGTTATTTTCTAAGATTAAAAAGCCCTTGGAAGAGATTGGCAAATCAAGATAAATAATGGTTTACTTTCCAACGAATCTCTACATTACTTCATCATGCGAAAATTCAATTCCTTAAGGTGTATGACTTTAGCGTATGCACTTGACTTATCTTATTACACGAAATTAACACGAGCATGTATTTAACACGCCAAAAATTAACGCGATCACAAATTAACACAGACTATTGAGGTAAATTTTTAAACGGGTGATAATTAACGCGGATCGACAATGTTGTATTAAATTATCAATGTTGTATTAATGTATTAATGTATTAATTGTAAGCGGTGATCAGATTCAAATATTCAACACAAAGAAAAAGTACGTCAGAATGGTAGCATGTACAAAAAAATGAAAATTTTAATGATGACCAGAGTTGAGTAGAAGATGAAAAATATTAGATTTATTTTATTTATTTAACGCTCTATAGAAATTAATACCGGGTAAAATAACACGGAACAGAAATTAAGGGTGGTTTTTGTTAACGCGGAACAAAGTCATCCGCGCTAATAACTACACAGTGTTAATTTCGTGCAATAAGGTATTTGTAACCTTCTACGAATCCATGAAAATCAAAAAAAGAAAAGCGGCGAAAACAACGAAAAGTTGCAAATAATGCAACTGGCATAAATCGACGCGAAATTTGTGGTTAAAGTGCCAAGCTCAGAACCCAGGGTCAGAAATGCAACACTTTAAAGACGCTTTTAACCCCACTGATAACAATAAAGATTAAAAGAGGGTATTTGGCAAAGCGTCCAAAACGACCGAATACGGGTCCCGTATATTACCGTATAGTAAGTATACGTTTATTTCTAATTATAAAATTTGAAATAACATTATAAAATCACAAAGAGGAGACCTACAAAATAATTCTAAAAACTAATAAAACTTGTAGGCCACCTATATTGGAGGGTAAGTGCTTTACAAATAACCTAATAATTGTAAGTATAGTAAATGGAAGATTATTATAAATTTTTTTTTTGTAAAATATATTTCGTTACTTACAACATGGGTCAATAGTTTGTGCAATATTTATTTCACCACTTGAAGGAAAAATGGGAACACCACATCCTAAAAAAGTTTAAAATGAAATTTTCATAATTCTGTAACTTCAAGCTCATAACCCAGTGGGCAAAATTGAGAAAAAACCCATGTGGAGGAGTGTTTTCTTTATAAACGGCACCCAGACTGCGTGTCGTTTAAAAAGAAAAACACTCCTCCACATAGGGTTTTTACTTATCTTGCCCATTGGGAAGGAAAGGAGTCAAAGAGGATAGTATGGGGTCATGAAAGAAGGAAGATGAAGACATGTTAATTGAATTATAGGGATCGTTCAAAAAGTACTTTCGAATGAATGTACAAAAAATTGAGCATGTTTCCAGGTAAGTCTCTATAAAATTGTATACAGCAAGCAACATAAATTACTACCGTAGGTTTTTGTTAATTTCAGTGTAAAGATGATGATGACAAGATATGTTAATTGCTTCATCTTTCCTATGAAAATTAATGTGGTTGATTATGTTCCTGAGAGATAGAAAGCTAATTGTATTAATTACACACAAGACTATCACAGGTTGAAAAACGTCCGAATACGGGTTCCGTATATTATGGTATATGGACTTATTTCTTCCTTATATGAAGAAATTAGTCCATATACGGTAATAAATATACGGGACGCGTATTCAGTAGAATTTTACGCTTGGGTGTTAATTACATACAAGATTACATGCAAGAATGAATTTTAACGTTCTTTCAGCGCCGAAGTAAGGTCACATTACAACGCCGGCTTGTTCTGAATGGGTATATAGGTCAGTCTATCTGGTAGAAAGGGAGGCCCGCCCCGCTGTTTCTATCTTTCTACGTTCCTTCGAATAAATCGAAAACTGGGATGGTTGAAAAGCTGACTGAATCTTTGAATCCACTAACCTGATTGGTCGACAATTAATAATGGAAATATATCAAATTACTGGCCTATGAGCCAACGATGATATACCGTGTCTATAGGGTAAAAAACCTGAAACGGTCTACTTAGTAAGTTTCTTTTGTTCAGAAATTTTGATGACTTAAAACCGAAAATCTTTATTGTTATTGATAATAGTACATGCGACTTGGTTTACAATACGAAGCATTGTAAACCGAGCTTTCGAAGCAAATTGATTAGCAACCTTTTTTCTATTGGTTACGATGATTCTATTGTTTACTTTAGCAGTGTTACTGAGCATACTCCATATTTTACGTTTTCGGTGAATGGGGTTTTAAGTGAACGCTGATATTATAGGACCAAGTGTAGAGAAAAAAGACGAAAAGGTTTATCGAAAAGACTAGTTATAGTCTTTTCAGTGATATGTCTAAAGAAACTTTGTGCCAAAACAGCCTATTAAGATAATAGGGACCAATTTTCTTCATTTAAATTTTTCCATAATGTTTACAGATCTGCTACGATAAGTATGGCTTGGTACTTAAGTCTCTTCCGCGTGTGGTGCGTTATTTATAAGCAAAACTTTTTAAGCAATATCCCCCTGAAGTTCCATGAAATTTTCAACAACTAAGAAGTAACAAGCCACCCTGGTGCTGGTCAAGAAAATCGAAAAGTACGCCGATTAATTAATTCACCATACCTAGGTTTTCTCCTTAAATGTCTTGAGGTACGATAGCGTGTATCATTTATTTTAAGTCTTTATATAGAAGAGACCATGAAATAAATTAGAAGAAAATAAGAAAATTTCTATACAATTTTTTTCAAGCACACTTTTGAACCTTTCTTTTTGCTTTCATTGCATTAAAGTAAGTCAAAAACCTTTTTCTTGAATACTCTTATAATTTTCTTCATTTAAATTTTTCCATAATGTTTACAGATCTGCTACGATAAGTATGGCTTGGTACTTAAGTCTCTTCCGCGTGTGGTGCGTTATTTATAAGCAAAACTTTTTAAGCAATATCCCCCTGAAGTTCCATGAAATTTTCAACAACTAAGAAGTAACAAGCCACCCTGGTGCTGGTCAAGAAAATCGAAAAGTACGCCGATTAATTAATTCACCATACCTAGGTTTTCTCCTTAAATGTCTTGAGGTACGATAGCGTGTATCATTTATTTTAAGTCTTTATATAGAAGAGACCATGAAATAAATTAGAAGAAAATAAGAAAATTTCTATACAATTTTTTTCAAGCACACTTTTGAACCTTTCTTTTTGCTTTCATTGCATTAAAGTAAGTCAAAAACCTTTTTCTTGAATACTCTTATAAAAAACAAAACTGTAACACATTGAAGTGTTGGTTTTGTTTTAAATATTAGTTTTTCAACTCTAAGATGTCTCACGGTAAACACCAATCTGAAGCTCTTACGTTCCTAGCAGTGTATACCCTTAACAAATATTTAAAATCTTAGATGAAATATAATGAACAAGATAAACTCTACCACTCTCATCTACTAGTTTAGAATAATATTACAACATTTCATTTGAGCGAGAAACGATTTTGAAACTAATCAACAAACACTACAACATGTAGTATCCAACTTGAAAATCGAAATAAAAATAAACAAACGACTGTATTCAAATCATATTTTCTTCTAAAACTGATATTGCAAGATAATTTCAAGTTAATGAGACAAGGAAATGAGCCACAATTACGGGAGGAATTTTTGAACCAGTAATAGATCGTTTTCATTATCCCTAATTATATTGACAGGATATCGCGTATAGTATTATAAAAAGTGGTCTGTTTTAATGCGTGGGTACGATTACAATTCTGCTACAAATACAAACAGTTACCATCATATTAAAATCAAAGACCTACAGTAAGCTTGCGATGTTAAACTTCCGCGTCTTCTTATGATACCGCGGTCGGGAAAATAAATTTTCCTTGTACCATACAAGCTACGTATTCTATGCCTCTTGCTTAACTTCTAAAATAAGAAAACATCGCAATTATTAATTAGAATCTGAATGAGGCAACAAGAGCCATTTATCAAAATAAAAAAGCATGTTACCTTACGCAGGTATTACAAAGTGAGGGAAATATTACAAAGTGAAAAAATTATTACAGTGTGGGGTATAACATCATTTATCCATAAGTGAAAAGCATCAATTTGAAATTCCCTTTGAAATTTTCCTCAATTTCAACAAATAATATGAAAGCAAATCATACAATCTATGATTTGTTTTCGGACAATGAAAATTTGTGGCGAATAAAATCATTTTTCGTTTATAAAATATTCGTCACCTCACGAAAATGTTTGCCTGACAATGTCTTGTGCGATAATACGTTTTTTATTTAGAAACATTATGATGACACTTTTTTTAACAAACTTTTATATCTAAAAAGTAATTCATAATCCTATTTTAGAAAAAATCAAGGCTCAAAAGTATGTTTCTCTTATATAAAAACTAAAAAAGGAAATTTTGTGGGTCACTAAAACCGCGAAAATAAATGTCTCGGTTGATAGAATGGAAAAGATTTCGCTGGAATTTAATTTCGCGGTTCGATAAAAATTGATATTCGATGACTAATCTAAACACCGTTTCAGTGTCAAAAGCCAAAGAAAGAAGTTTTGATATCAACAGAGTTAGCTTTCCAAAATTTTCTGTAAAAAATAGTAATTACATCATCACTCGTCAGAATATATATTGAACTTCACAAACTTTTTTTACGATTATCAAAATTTAATTTTCCGCAAATTTTATAGAAAGACCACATAACCGCAAATTTTCCTTCAAGCGAAAGTTCTTAAAATAAAGTATTCCTACACCTTTAATCGTATATCAAAAAATGTAGTCGTACGGTTTCGATTCTTATTAGTAATCGGTCAAAATAGTCGGTCCTAAGTGACGAATTTTTTCGTGGGTGACGAAAATTTGGGCCCAAAAAATTATTTCAAGCCAAAAATCTTTTATAGATTTAAGACAACACAGAGGCAATAATTCGCATAATTTTGATGTCAAAATCAGAAATTCAAAAATTGACATTTCGCCTCATCGGCGGCCGATAAGGTAGCCTTTGTCTGGGGTAGAGGAAAATAAATACTAAAAATTCGGAATAATCTTCTATTTTCCAACAAAAAAGGATTAAAATATTAAAAAAATGTGTATGTATTTTATCACAAACTTTTTCTTCAAATCTTCTGAATGAATTACAAAAGGCAAAAATTAAGGAAAAAAATTTTCATGATGTGTCTTTCAGTCTAAGTTAAGTGACTCTCAACTGAAAGATAATGCACGATGGAAAAACTAAGTTCTCGTTCCCGCGCGAGAAGCCCATTCCGCCCGCGCGCTTACGGCTTTTTTCAAACGAACTACATATGGAATCGTCTAGTTTCTCACGAAAATATTTCAACTCTAAAAACAAAATAAAAAAACAAACAGAATGGAAAAATGCTAGGCGACAAAATTTCTCCAAGCTAAAGATTTCTTCCATCAAATCAATAAAGTAAATTTGGATAAGCAATATCTCTTTCCGTAAAAAATCGTTACTATGCAAATACAGATGCAAATACAGATCTTGCCTCCTTTTGAAACTGTAGATGTGATATAGTAGTGATGATACCTCAAGGGAAAGTAGACGAGAAAAATTTCTTTAAACTCAGTGGGCAAAATTGTGAAAAAGTCCATGTGGAGGAGTGTTTTCTATTTAAACGGCACACAGTCCTTTGTGCGGTTTTAATAGAAAAACACTCCCCCACATAGGGTTTTTACCAGTTTTGCCTGCTAGGAAAGTGTATGAAAACAGATTTACGCTGTCTGATTTGCATTTTCGATTGATTGATTGATTTATTTATGGAAAGGTCTGTTCAAATTTTTATTTTTGACAGGTCCATGAGAACCTAAAATGACTTCAATACAATCACTGACAATCTTTTTCAGACAAACTCTTCAATTTTTCTCTCCAGTGTTCAGAAATTCAGTAAGTAAAACTGAATGAAAGTTGAAGGATTTAAAATGCCCAGTATGTTGGAATTTTGATCGGCTGAAATTAGCAGGAGAAGTTCGTCGAAATTTAAATGCTTGTATTAGTTTTACGTTTATATGCTCATAAAAACATGGATATAAAACATTTATATCAATAAATAGTATATGATAATATTATGAAATATTATGAAACTATCAAAATATATATCTCTCAATGAACAAAATCGTTTTTTTTCTTCAAAAGAAGTTCAAATACCATATCATTTCATCCTTGGGCCTCTAAGGGAAAGGCGCTGAATCGAGTCTTTACGGCACATTTTTTAATCAGTGACGTTTTTTTGAGGTCTTTGTCAGACTGGAAATAGCGAATATTCTCCTCACTAAAGTTTTTCGTAGAGAAACCTATGAAACAGTTTGGAAGAACAAGACTAAAAAAACATGTTTAGCCTTGATCAACCGAAAAAAATTGTGAAATTTCACTATGAAAACTTTAGTGAGGGGAGATTGTCGTCTCAATTAGTTGGTGTATATGAATTTGAATGGAGAGAATGATGAACTAAAAACCCTATTAATAAAAAATATACTAGTAAATAATTCTACAACTTCGATTCAGCGCAGTACATGAACCCCGAATAAATTTCTACAGCCCACCTCGTTTCTATGCAGTTTCCCATGACGACAGATCCCATGAAATGTGTGTGTTATTAAATATTTAAAGAGAGTTACTGTAAACTGTCCTGACAATATCTCATGTAGTTTGTTGTAGTAGAAAACTGCATGAAAACGAGGCAGAGCTGCACAAAAAATTAGCCATATATACTTCCAACAAAAATATTCCAATAAGACAAATAAAAGAATTACCGAAAAAAGACTCAGAAAAGAGGGGGAGGGCCAAGAGGAGTGCATTTCTCAGTCCACCCGTTGGAAAAAGAGAAGCTCTCCTTACTAACTATCGAAAACAATTTGTTTTTATATTGAAAAAATTGATAGAAAATGCTGCGAGACAATGATCCCAAATACGAGTAAGGATTCCCAAATTTTGGGGCTTGGGCCTTTTGTAATATGACCCATTAAGCAAACTTCTTGAAAAAATGTTTACACTCCTCTACAAACGTTTTTTAGTGTTTTTTGCCGATTGGAGAGGGACCTTTCGTGTAACCATTGACGTTGTTGTCCAAGAGGGATGAGGGGCACAAAAATGTTTTTCTATCAGGTTTCGGTAAAGGTATAGGAATCTTACTGGGGGTAATGAGACGGGCCATGGACTCCAAAGCCCTCCTCTAAAACTGCTTCTACTTCTTGTATCCGACGGTTCCCTGATGGATGAAAAAAGTATGAATCAAATAACCTACATGCCAAATATCCTTTTTATTTTACAAAAATAATGATATGCTACAGACGGGTATATATAATAAAAGATTTTGTACTACCATTAATTAGTTTTACGTAATTATAACCATTTATGTATGCAACTAGCTTAGCTTTTCATACTAAATACGATTTTGAGCCTCTCTGATAAGACACAAAGCCTCTTCCAGAATACGCACTTTTATTGGGATGTTATGAACATTTACTAGACCTATAAGGCTTGTTTTTCTGGTAGTAAACATTCTATCAGGACTTTTCTGGGATTAGATAGACACACAACTTCTGAGTTATTTCAACAGAAATTTATTACAACATTGACACACTTTTGGTGGCTGGGTAGGGGTTTGCTTAGTCTCCTGGATATCACTGAATAAACTATGAAAATCCAAAAATGATGTCGTTGAATATTTTTATCAACATGTACCCTTGTACTTTAACTTCCATATATAACATTTGAGAACGAATCCCTTGAAATTGTATTTAGTTAAAAAAACTTAGCTTTTTAATTCAAAACAGTATTTATTAAAATTTAATATATAAAATTATTATGCCTATCTACAATAAATACACTAAATAAAATAATGACTTTAAATTTGTACCATGCTGTTGTTATGCCAACTGCTAATTATAACGAAAAAAAGTCTGTACATAGCATACTGAAGCTTTTCGTTGTATCATACATTCTTACACATAGAATATACCACAGACTTTGAATGATCGACTTTCTTTACTGGTATCAAAGGACCTCCACTTTTCATTACATGGAAATTGACTTCATGCTATAACACTGTACATGGCAGCAAGATTTTAAAGACTTGACTCTTTTAATCAAGGATACAATCAAACCCTCATCGCTCAGAAATTTGTAATTCATGAAAGCCTGTGGACTGGTCATACATTCTTGAGAATGCCAGAGCACTACAATCACCAAGAACAATCTCAGCTGTGGTATTTACAACCAGTTCAAGTAAGTGGCCACCAACCATCTTACCAGTAGCATCAGATAGTCCAACGTGTAAATGCCCACCTCCAGATACGGTGCCACTCAATGCAATAATTTCTGTAGGATTGACTATATCCAGCATCTACAAAGAAAAATGCGGGTATCAGGATTGTTTGATTTAATAATAGTCTTAAAAAATTACAGAATCTTTCTAAAGAATGGTAAAAAAACACTCACTAAAATAACAGATATCTTTGAAAAACACTCACCCATTCTCAAAAATGCTTAATAATAAGATACTTTGAATGGAAAATTGAGTTCTCATGGGTTCTTGTATGGGTTTATGTTCATTCAAAGAGGGGTACCTGAATGATTCAAAAT
This sequence comes from Darlingtonia californica, assembly GCA_032270445.1. Classification (NCBI taxonomy): domain Eukaryota; kingdom Viridiplantae; phylum Streptophyta; class Magnoliopsida; order Ericales; family Sarraceniaceae; genus Darlingtonia; species Darlingtonia californica. Next base: position 9,571 of record JAUBWS010066122.1, read on the forward strand.
AAACAAAACAGGACGAGTTGGGACAAAGAAAGTTTAATGGCCCCTCCATTAAAACTGAGAGCTGGAAAGAAGACAAAAATCAGCAGACTAACTTACATAATTAGCTTCACTGTCTGCTCTTGCACTTGCTAGACGTACCCTAGCTGATACTGCACTGCCGACACATGACATTATAAAAGCTGCTTTTAGTCCATTCTTTTTCACGAAAGATAACAATGATTTTCGTAGTTCGTCTCCATGCTTCAGTCGAATAGCATAACACATCAACGGACTACCAGGTTGTCTTATCTTATGATTTGAATGCTCATTTGTATCATTAGTCTGTGTTTTAACAGCTGGTTCAACTGGTGTACAGGTCTTTTTAACAGGAACTGTTGGCTGTTCTCCTGGGAAGACATCAGGAAAATCAAGTGGTGCTTGCTTATTCAGCTGATAGCTAGTTGGGTTGAAATCATCTTCAAAGCTCAATTCACTGTAAAATTTACTTTTTCCAGATTTGGTGACAGCTCCTCCATTCCGATTTGGCACAAAAAGATCTTCCATTACTAGATAATTCTCTCCTTGCTCTTTCTTAAAATCCTGAAAAGTTATATCCTTTCATAATATGTATGTTTAAATCTAAAATAAAAAAATATGATATCCATTTGTTGATTCCCAAACAGTAGACGAAGACACAAAAGAATGATAGACAGCAGATTTCACCAAAATTTTGCTCATGTTTAGAATGTAAATATTTGAATCTAGAACTTATTTCCTTTTCAAATGCACCATGTTTACACAACATATTTATCTTAAGAATGCAAGCTACACATTTGTTCAAACTTGTAATAAGCCACACAGTTTTCGTTAAAATAATACTCTAAATCCGCATACAAATTCAACTGTTAACTCAACAAACACTGGCTTACTTTAATTTACATAAGATATAGACATATGAAAATGAAAATATGTCAATGACTCATTACTGTTTTTTACCGTAAACTGCTTTCTTTAATATCAACCTTTCATGTGGTTTCACCATACAACTTTGGCACCTCTCTATACTTTTTTATGATACCAAAATGCATCTTTTTCTCCAAAGAAAACAGAAAAGTACAAAAAGTGTCAAGATTTACAGTTCTAAGCTCAGTGCCTTGAGCTGCTTAAATGTATAAGACTGTGCAAGATCAAAGTCATGAATTTGAACTTTGTCCATCAGGTACTAAGTGCAGAATAGCGTGGTTTAGTTCTGAGAAATCTTCCCAAAACACTCAAATTTTGGGTACTAAGTGATGGATTTTTCCTTTCCCAAAGTACCGCAAATTTTCACCCCTTTTTGAAAAGTTTAACACTTTTTTGGGAACGGTTACAAGCCAGGACAATTTTCTAGAAACTTCTTAAAATCATATTTATAATCCTTTAAATTTGGTGACAGCTTTCTCAAATTTCATGATCTGAGCTTTTCAGAATAGCTTTTTTTCACATAGAGTATCAATAGTTCCATAAGCAACTGATACACATAAAAAAAAAACACCTGCCATCCCTCAACCCATAGGGCACACTAGAGGAGACCCTGCCAAACCTGGAAGGGTAGCCCGCAGTTGCACACACAAGCTCTTACAAACGCCCTGATGAACTTGGAGTGTGCAATTTATCGTTTACATAGTGTCGGAGTTGAAAGTTCAATGTTGCTGCTGTTTTTGAACTTTTTGAGGGAAAGCTGGGTGAAATGGGAGACTGGATTTCTTCACGGGGACCTAGCCATCTTCTAAAGACCATTTTCAATTATTGATTAACAAGTTTAGTCCATAAATCCTGATATGAAAGTGCATTTGACATAAAATTTGACATGAAATTTGACATGTACCTTCCCATGTGACAAACAAAAGACATTCAAATTTTGAAAAATATTCAAAACAGCTGCCATCTTGGGATGACGTCCTCAAGACTTTACAAAATGTATTGGTTATCTGCAAAATAATGCTAAAATATGGTACAGCATTTAACGAGATCGGGTGATATCACTAGATCCAGTGATTTTTAGTCTCGCGATCTGGGTATTATCACCTAATAAGTAAATCCATAAAAGAGAGTCTCTGAGCACAAGTCACAGACCAATTGATAAAAACGTGTCAAAGGACTGCATTATTTAAAAATTGTTGTTAAAGATTACACTACATTTCTTTTATGTTATGGTGGAAACAAAATGTCAAATATTTTATGAAAAAATTGTCCCTTTAAGAATGGTGGCCGTCAAAACAATATGAAAATTATTATATGCGATTCGAAAAGATTTTTCAACAACCAACAGGACCATGTTTTAGTGAAAACCAGTAACACCTTCAACACTTTACACAGCTTCTTTCCCTCATATTATATCTTCTTTCTCTATGTGATATATTTGTTTACATGTCAGCGATTTGTTTTTCTATATTGTTTCTTAAGAACTTACTGTTTACTTTCCTATGTGTGATCTAAAGCATTGTAAAAGACATGCGTACAGCAAGAGAGAGCAAAGATGAGAGAATTAATACCCTTTTAAACTAAAATGAAGTTTCATGATATAATTTGTTCCCAAAAAAACAAAAAGAATCAGTCATGTTAATAAAAGATCATTAATTAATATAGATATTCAATAAATATTACATTTTTCATCCCTTATCTTGCCACCCTTGTCGGCCTGCAAAACGCGCAAAATTAAAAACTGTGACTTCCAAATTCCAAACCACTGCTACAAATTGCTATTTTCGTTTTGTTTACAAATATTTCACTATTTTCATGGAACCCAAAAAATCTTGCATAAATATTTCAAGATTTTCAGCCAATCAAAATCTACGTGGCTTTTCCAACGCAACATAATACCTGTCTCTTTCCCAAGATTGAGAATCGGTTGCAGGGAATTAGACAGGATCCCATCTAATTAAAATATGCCACAAAAGGTATATTTTTTGTTAAAACAATTTTTTCCTTTCACCACAACTGATTTTTGCATGTTTGATATTTACATTATGTTTATTTAAGCGATGAAAAAATCACTCTCATCATTCATGACTTATGTTTTTACGCAGTGCACTAAATTTCATTGACGTGAGTCGAGTGATTCGCACATGAAAAGCCTCTGTTTACTACACAAGGAACATTTGAACATTCCAGTGTTATACCACAACAGACACTTGTGATCTTTTATACATCCCTTTGTATAAACGATAATTGTCATTTATATCAAGAAAACAAACAGAACTTACACACAACACAACACTTCACCACACACAAAACAAAAAAGCTTTGAAATGTTACGTAAAAGTATTATACAACATATCAAACCAGTCACAGTTTGGATTCAAATTTTTCTAACATCCCAATTAAAAATATTCTAGCAAACAGTCTAAATCCTTTCACATATTGATAGAAAAATTCAAATGTCACTGCTGATTGACTGTCTATACAGGACAGTCTTTATTTAACAAATAATTTGTTTACACAAATACGTGTAGTACGACATCGATAAAATATTTATGGAGCTAATGATATCCCAAGTATAAACAGAATGCTTCTTTACCATCGAAAAGGCTACACTGGACATGAACTTTGCGTGGGTTCTTTCATGGTTAAAACATATCAAATTCTTCCACAACCTGACAACATGCCCTTGCTTCCTTGGTCGCTTCCTTTTTCAGTTCTAAAGTTCCTCCTTGTAGTTTGTTGGCTTATCAAGTCATTTGAAGTGTTCTCGATTTCCCCGATATCATTTATCGAGACAACGAGACCGAAGACTTGTTCGATCTATGACGTCACAAGCTGGAAGAAAAAATACGTCAAAGTCATCATTCATTTTGTCGTCAGCGTTATCTTTCATCAATACAAGTTTTATATTCCATATTTTTTCTTCGTTTATGAGATCTTCATAATAAGATTTCTGTACCGATTATAAAAAAGTTATTTTAGAATATGTGATACGAGTCGGCATGCCAATTAAATATCGTGATCATGCTGGAACCTATGTGTCAGGAATAACAAACGGTACTTTATTGCTAATTCTTAATTGTTTTCTGTCGTTTTGGCATGCAAATTATAAGAATCTTGTTTTCGTAATCATGATGTAATAGTCTTGGAAAAAAAATATACGCGGAAAACTAATCAGTTTTTTTGTCTATTTTCATAAAAGTTCGCACAGTCATTCATTCAAAGTTTGTTTTCATGTGTGTGCCTAAACCCCATTAGAAAACAGATCCATCTGCAGATTCACTTAACTTGATTTCTTTTCAGATACACTTTTTTTAATCCGGTATTGATATGTCAAAAAAACAAATTGGGTTAAGATTATTTGGTCACGCACGGTGTGTACGTCAAGTCTGAAGTATGATCATCACGGGACCGAAATGACAAAATGACCAAATTTGTAAAAAAAAAAGTTCAATATCACAAAGGGGTTTGTTTAGGGTGGGTTAGGGCTGGTTTAATGCCAAGGCAACATGCGTACAACTGGGAGGAGATAGAGGGACTTTCCCCACATCCTCGATCCTTTAGAGCGTTTTTTCTCTTCGCGCATGGTAATTGGCTTTTCTTGCTTGTTGCCGAAATATTTTTGAACTTTGAATATTAACAACTTTTGATAGGAAAATGATATTACTTGAAACGTTCACAGTTCGCTTAGTTCATTAAGAGAATCTTGCAAAAACTTTGATAAACAAATTGTCACTCTGGAAGAATGGATATCTAGGTTTGGGTGCAAATAAAAATGTTGCCAGGGGCCAAATACCATGAGAGAATTTTCCAGTGGGACACGCCAAACATTGGGCCTTTGGGACGCGCCCCTGCTTAGCTCCCTTTCACCTATGTGCAGATCTTTTTAACATATACTTTGGAGATTTTTGTCTAATTGATCTAATAGACGAGACTAACTGGAGGTGCCACCATAGTCATTATATAATTCCCCGGTCAGAAAGGCTATTGAATTTGAAAATTTTTCTTTGAATTTAACGATAGACGTTTTTTGTTTTGCTCACTTTTTGATCACGTTATCAACATATCCCTTTGCGATTTGTCAATTTTTAACACA
>JAUBWS010066144.1:0-14608 GCA_032270445.1 Darlingtonia californica
CGTATTATAAACAAGTTATGTCCTAAGATAGCAAATGATCTATTTAGGCGCAAAAATATTAACTATAACTTACGTTCTAAAGATGAACTCATCTTACCAAAATGTAGAATTATATCATATGGGTTTGATACAGTGTTTTTCAAGGTGCGGTACTTTGGACTTCTCTCCCAAATTCAATCAAAGATTCTAATACCATACAAAGTTTCAACCGAAAAATTAAACAGTGGAATCTAAGAAAGCAGTGCACGTGTAAATTTGTACTGTATGTTAGAAATTAGATATTTGATTGATTATTTTGTGAACGAGTTTAAAATTTCAGTTGGGTTTTATTAGTTTTTAATTAGTGATTTTATTTATAGAAACTACTTGTTAACTATTTTCTAACTTAAAATATAGAATATCTATTTATTTATTTATATATCTTTACTGTAAACTGTGTAAATAGGCTTTGGTGTTGTCGTTAAATAAAAGATTATTGAAAGGAATACACTTTTTTTTTAAAAGAACAAACCATATAAGAACTTAAGGCTTCAAATGGCAAAAAAAGTATAGAACCTGTTATAAGCATTTAAAGGCTTCAAAAGGCTACTATTTTCTTAAGAAAATCTTTGAGTTCAATGATTAAACCAGTTTTTTGCTATACTTTAGGACTATTTTATAACATTTCTTGGCTAAAAATCCTAAAAATTAAGAACGTTTGAAGGCTTACTCAAAGTTGGATGTTCTTATAAAAAAAACGTGTAGTCAAATCGAAGTTTTATATTCAATGCAGATAAATTCTGATGTTTACAATTGGCTTTTTTAGGCTCTGTTTACAATCCGATATCAAAGTTTGCTGTTTCTTTTAGGTTTCTCTTTTCGTTAACCCTTTCATAAAGGCTACTTACTGACTTCTCTTTAAATAACAAAACGAAAATATAGATGCTGAAGTATATAGCAGAGTTTATCAATTCAGTTCTAGACATATTATGAATCTTATCATGACGTGATTCAGGTGCTGAAGTGTTTGGAGGTCATGTAAATGTTAAGCAACATACAGTTTATCTTGTGTATCGAGGACCATTAAAGTTTTCCGTAGCACTTAGAGAAAGATCCTATTTCGCATTATTCGAGTTTTCTATACAAACGCTTGTTAAAAATGTTTGATCAAGCAAGCAAAACATTGTCTCGACTTGTCGTTCTTCCAAACACTTGTAACAAGCGTTTCTAAACTCGAATAATGCAAAATAGGACCTTTCTCATACTCGTAGTAAAGTCTCTTGAATTTGCTTGTTTGAATAATCGAGACAAGTTTCTTCAGTTGACTCGTTATTTCAAACATTTTTTACAGACTTTACTACAGAAAACTTTAATGGTTATCTTAAGCGTAAGATAAACACATTCGCAAAAATGCAAGAAAAATATCAAATTCGTCTTGGTGGTTTATCTAATTTAGCATCTCTTTTTGCCATCATTCACAGATAGCAGAGCAAAATGTAAACATCATAATACGTCATACAAGATCCATCTATTTGTATTTGACATTAAAATTAATTGAATTCTAAAAACATGCGAATGAAATGTGTGGTTGTTGGTGATGGGTGAGTATGTTTATACTGTGTTATCGATTACAGAAATAGCAAAAGCATTAAAGATCTTAATATCTTTCTTACACAGTGTATTCCCACCCTGTATACTTTGGATTATTCATACTTCAGTATCCCACTTATCGAGAGTATACAGTAATGTTTGTTTACATTTTTCAAGTTTTATACAACCAACTCTTTAGATGCAAAGATGTCCTTTCGATGGGCTCAATCGTTAGCAATTACTTCAAAAGCCTATCTTAAAAATCTAAGCTATTTTAAGGTGGTTTACCCTCTTCAAAACTAAAACCTTTAAAAAAATCTAGAACTTGACTTTTTAGGTATTTCTGACGAAAGTCCAAATGGTATCTCCTCAACCTGATCAAAATTTCTGCATCATGGATAATTAATGAGTTAAAATCTGTCGGTTTATACCAAAAAGGGGGCTTAACAGAAATAAGAATAGGAAGAATTTTTCCCAACTATTTTGTATTTTTCGTTACTGAGAAAGCCCAGTTGGCACTTTTATTCTACGAAAAACTTTGTCCGATGAAAATTTTGTCTAACATTTTTTGTCCGATAAGGACATGTCCACCATGGCAAATGTTTTTTAATATTTTATTTCTCCTTCTGGATTATTATGTGGCAAACTTCTATGTCGGCCATTGTAAATATCTTTTTACATGATATAAACCAAGTCGACAAATTAATAAATTGAAGTTCCCATAAGTATCTTCCGAGTGCCGAGAAGCAATATGAACACACAAGCTTTAAGATTATATTCTACTTCTATTTGGTAGAGGCGTTGGGAAAACAAGCCTGCTCATCACTTACACAACAAATGTTTTTCCTGGTGATTATGTACCGACACTGTAGGTTTTTTTTATTATATTTTTATTTTTTCATATGAAGGTTCATACATGTGGACATAACTTCCAACCACAAAATTGTTATCATACAATTAAGAAGCTGACAAAATTCTCTTAAATTTGGTTTCAAAACACATGAAAACAGTTCGCACTTGCTCATCTTCACATAAGAGGACAGCTCCCCTAAACTCAGATTTATAAGTTGTGACGTCTTATGGTAAATTCCTGAATTTTATACTTGGTCATGTTGGCGCGCTCTTTAAACATCTTTATTAGCATTTTGGCACTTCATTTGAAATAAAAATAAACTCCATTGTCTTACTAATTCTAAATAAAAAACAGAACAAAAATATCTTTCCTATAAAAAAGCTATCAAACAAATAAACCCCTCTACTTTCACTAAAAAGGTAAATAATCACATCACATGGTCATTTCTCTTTTTCCTAGTTGCCATGACTTTGCAGTAAATGTGATGATAGATGGTAAAACAATCGAATTAGGAATGTTGGATACACAAGGTTTTTGATTATTATTATTATGCTTTATTTTTCTCAGCAGTTTTTCTTTAGATTTGTCATAACTCACAATTGTCGCATTTAATGCCACTGGTATAATTTGAGACCATCAACTTTTATGGTTCTGGAATGATAAACTGTTTCCAAAATGATGAAAAGTGTTTGGTCTGGGTTATGAAATTGGTTTATGATTATCATTAGAGCTTCGAGTACCATGACTTAATAAATACAACACTAGTTTAACCATAGTTCTACCGGGATAGGAGGTGGATTCCATCCAATTTTTCCTTTGATATTGTTTTTTATGAGAACGCTTCAACCATAAAACTTTGTGAGAAAACCTCAGATAGGTGTAAAGAGCTCTAAAATTTTGACAACCTATTTGAATTGAGATAAGGAAAAAATATTTTTAAATGCCAATAATTGTCCAAGAATTTATGCTAGCAACGCAAAACTTCAGTGCAAAATTTCAGGACCAAAAATTTTCGGACAATGTATTTCTGGAAAAAATATTTTTAGTTGAATGTCGGACGCTTTTAGCAAAAACTTCTTCAAACAAGAAATGACAGGCAAACTGCAAAAGACGAAAAAGCTAGTTTATGACCTCCAAAGTTGCAATTCTTATCATAACATCACAATTGTTTGAGAGAGCTTTCTTGACGAATGCCAAATCTTTCAATTTCTTCCATTATTGATGGATATTTGAAAGTTATTCTATAAAATTTACTTGAATTTTTGTGCACGTTTTAATAGTGACAGTCATATACTAGAGATGTGTTGGTTATAATTGATTATGACGGATGTACTTTGAAGAATATTTAAAGATATTTTTCATTTAAAGCAATTTCGGACGGAAATTTCTAATTATTTAGACACAAATAATTGCATAAAACATTTTTATGGTCCAAACACTTTTGCATTTAATTCTTTTTTTCATTAAGGCCAAGATGATTACGATAGATATCGACCACTTTCCTACCCACAAACAGTAAGACCGTTTTTGCATCCTGCATATTTTTATTTCTGTTTCAATAAACTTTTCAATTGTATCTACTGTTCACAATGCTTCAAATTGGTCGAATACGTTTGGGTTGACGAATGTTTTGCCCGTTACCTTACATTATTCAAATTTTCCTTGAAAGTTCTCTATGCATTGTTGTTTTCTGTCTTCAGGATGTCTTATTAATTTGTTTTTCGCTCACAAGTCCTGCATCATTCGAAAACGTCAGAACGAAATGGTATCCTGAAGTCAGTCAACATTGCCCAAATGTACCAGTTATTCTTGTTCGTACGAAAGACGATTTACGTGGAGATAGAGAAACTGCTGAAAATTTGAACGTGGATGAGCTATCACCAATTAGTTACTCTGAATGTTTACAATTGACAACGGAAATACATGCAGTAAAATACTTAGAATGTTCTGCACTGACACAAAAAGGAATTAAAGAAGTTTTCTATGAAGCAGTTTGTGCTGCTCTTTGCTCTAAGAAAAATAAGAATAGTTGTGTGCTATCATAGTTTAAAATGACGTTATAGCAAATCAATTTCAAATGGCATAATCGTTTGAACAAAAACAAGTCTGGGGAAAAAATGCACCAGCAAATGTAACCTCTACTTCAGCTGCTATGACAACGGTAAAAAAACAATTTTCCGCACTGGTAAGGTGATCTCTGACCAAGGTTGATATTAAAATCATGGACAACTAAATCTCCGATCCCAATTCTTTAATCAGACTTGTGTATAATTTATTTTGAGATTCTTTAAAGTTCTGGTGTACGTTGTACCGTCAAACTTTGTAATCCCATCGTACATTGTAATCCCCTTTTTCCCGCTTTGTAATCCCTATCGCATTTTGTAACCCAAGCTGTCACTCTTAGAAACTCCAAACCTAACACATTTTGTAATTTACCATTGTCGCAATTTGATATTCAAAGACCTGTCGTAATCCCTTTTGTCACACTTTGTAATCCCTTATGATAATTATATTTTCATTACAGTAAAAGGCTACATAATTAGAAGTTAGCATGGTTAGGCCCATCTTATTAAATAGAGTAAATGTACACTTTTTTGGTGAAGTGCAATGCTTTTACTTTTAATATTTTGCTTCTCCGACTCCTAAATCAATGTTAAATGGCCAGTCCTTCAATTTAACAGACAATTTGAAACTTTTTTTTTTCTTAGTTGCATTTAAAACAATCAAGTTAATAACTGTGGAAAATTTTCAACCAAAAGCAAGATATTTTACTATTGTGAAATCATTTTAACATTATTGATAATCGATTGACAAATAAAAACACTGAACTTAATCACTAATTGATAATTGATTGACAAGTAAGAACAACGAATTTAATCACTGTATTTGAATATAATTTCACCGAATACAATTAATTTTACTTTCTGGAATAGATTGGTTTTGATTGATAATTAATCGATAATTAATCGATAACTAAGATTTTCAAAATCAAAAAGTGACTGAAATTAGAATAATGAGTTTCTGTTTCCTTGAAAATTACGATTGTTTTATAAGGAACTTCAAAGTGTGACAAAAGGGATTACAAAGTGTGACAACTTGAGTTACAAAGTGCGATAGGGATTACAAAGCTTGACAAAGTGGATTAAAGAATACAAAGAATTACAAAGTGTAACAGTACATACGTTAGATTGACTTTCTCTTTATCTTTATCTATCTAAAAAACTGCAATGTAACAAACATTTTATGGAAGACTTTGAAATATATGATTGTAGACAAAATATTTGGAGATTGACATTTATATAGAAATATTGAATATATTTTATTAATTAAGATATTCCTTTAAAATTTGTACAATGTATATGCAGAATTTATTTTCATATGGAAACAGAAGTAAAAGCCAAGATGGTGATTTCATTCTCATAGCCTGAAACGATAAAAAAATTTAAAATATGTGATGAAACAATGACACTTGACAATATCAAATACATCTGACATGTTCCCTGGGTAACAGAGCTTTTTGAGGAGCTGCTCCAGGCTAAGGTTGTAAAAATCGTGAAGGTTTTTGTATTTAGTTAGTTAGGATTATTTTTTTAGGTTTATTTTTAATTGAAAATCTTATTTTCAAAAGCATGGTATAATTCAGCGCGGTTTTATTGTCCAAATAGAAAATAATTAGGAATTGTAGGATTTAAAATCAATTTTTGTTGTAAAATATATTATTAGATTTCGCGTAGCGAAAAGTATTGCAATCGGCTCGAGTATCTGGCTCTTGTCGGCTGTCATGGTAGCCATTTTGATGTCTCTCAGAAAATCCACCGTGTTACGGGGGCTGTAAAAACGCATTTTTATATATTATGAATAAAACTTTATTAAGTTATTCAATTAAGAAAAACAAAACTTAGCGTTTATATATTGCTTATTTTCTTTTTTCGCAAAAATTATAGTTTAAGATTTTTTTATATTTACTTTGATTTTACGAGGGATGTCTAGCCCCCGAATTTCTAGTTGGTAGTGCGATAAACATTGAAACAAGCAGCGCTTGAGCTCTGTTTGTTTTGGTTATTTATGGACTTGATTGAGATATTGTTATTGTTTCTCCTTATGTTTTTTAAGCAAAGCTGATTAGCTATTTTATTAACTGACATCCTTTGCTATAGCTGTGGAGGGTTCCTACAACAGCTTTTTGTGCCTTTTTTATTTATTTTTTTGACTGCTTACTGTTATATTAGCTAGTAGTCACTAACAGTGCCCAAGGCATCCTTGGTCATGTTGTTATACTAGTAGTCACTGACACCTGCAACCGTAAATTACCATTGTGCAAGCTTAAATCAAACGCCATTGTGCGAGTTTAAAAACCTGCCATCATCGTGCAAGTACGAATATAACAAATATAAACATTTAAACCACCATTCTTTTTTGACTCATTCTAAACAACCATAATCTACAACTCATTCCAAGTTAAACTGTGTTGTATAAGTTGTACGATAGGCAAGTACTGCTGTTTCATAAGGAACCTATTTATCGACCGTCTTTAAATGTTAAAAACATTTTTAAGTTGCAACTATGCAAATTTTGTCTAGCACTGGTTTTTTAGTCTCCCCAACAAATTTCTGTGTAATATGTTTTGCACTTTTGATTTACCTGACAAAAGGCACATTTTCTCAAGCAGATAATAGGTTTGGGTATTCTGCAGGTATGCAATGCCCTTGTAATGCCACTTTTGCGATTTGTTATTCTAAAATACTTTGTCTATCCGCTCAATAACTTTTGGAATAATGGTCATCATCATACACGTATAAAAGATTATTAGGGAATCGAGTAAAAACCTTTTATTTTCATTTTCATGCATTTCAATACTCCACGTGACATGCTGACACTTTTGACAAAAACATGTGCCGTTTAAAAATAAGTAAGACTGGTCAACCCTCCCCTCTAAAATGAGGCCTGGAACCAAATTTAAGTTTTTGAGCTAATTGTGATAGGAAGCAAGGAAAGAAAAATAGCGGCTGAATTGAAAATGTATGTATTTCGATAGTAAATAATAAATATATCTGCGTAGTTGTTGTGATTGCTTTAAAAAATATTTAAACAAAGAATGGACAGACAAACATTAAAAAAAACGGAAAAAAAAAAAAAAAAAAAAAAAAAGCCAAAAAGAACCAACCAACTGAATACAAAAACAAAGATAAAACAAAAAACCAAAAAAAAAAAATAAAACAATGAAAAACAAAAAAAAAAAAAAAGTGAAAAAAAAAAACATTAACGAAAAAAAAACACCGAAAACACACCAATCAACCAAATACAAAAACGACGAACAACAATAAAAAACAAAAAAACAAAAAAACAAAAAAAAGCAACAAAACAAATAGCCAAATCGAATCAATCAACCAAATACAAAAAACAACGAACAACAATAAAACAAATGAAAAACAATGAAAAACAATGAAAAACAAAGAAAAAAAAAAAAAAAACACCCCAGAAAACCAATATACCAAATACAAAAACAACGAACAACAATGAAACAAACGAAAAACAATGAAAAACAAAGAAAAAAAAGCAAAAAAAGTAAAAGAACAAAATGTATATAAAAAGAAAAAAAAAACACCCAAAACAAACCAATCAACCAAATACAAAAGCAACGCACAACAATAAAAAAAAAAAATAAAAAAACGAAAAAAAACAACAAAACAAATAGCCAAATCTACCATACAAAAATAACGAACAACAATGAAAAAAAGAAACAAAAACAAACAAAAAAAAAAGGAAAAAAAGTTAGCAATGTACACGGAACGAAACTCCAGCTTCGATGTCCCAAACATTATGCACACCATGTAAGAATTTTGTTTGGTTTGGTGGTAAATCGAAAGGGTTAAGGCGTTCCGCAACAGCACAAGTGTTTCTCGGTCGGGTACTGAAGTTGATGACGTTTTCTGTGTCTTCGGGAACTCGAATTCTTACCGCATCGGAAAGGGCAAGGATATCTGCAACAGCAAACGCTTGGCCGCCACCATTGGAGGTTGTGTTTGTGTCTGCTGCAACAACGTCAACATCAGCCCATTCGGGAATGTCACAAGTTTGATTTTCTGGTTCAATATCAGCCCAGGATGTGGACATTTTATCATCAAGGTTTTCAGCTTTTTCATCACTGATAGTGCTGGCCAAAGGTTTGGTGTCCCCAGATGCCTGCAATAGTGAAGTTTGTTCTGCAGCTTTTGTGCTATCATCAAAGCTGCTAACAACAGTTTTTCTACCATCCTTTGCATATAAAATTGAAGTTTTCTTCATTGTCAAAGCTTTTTTTCTTATGTTAAGCATTTCGATTTCTGCCACTGTGAAAGTTCCACGGACCAAGTTATCACTTTCACCACCGTTTTCAGCTGAAGTGCGAATTCTTCTGGTCGCTTTGTCACTAACGCCTTCTTTTTCAGCTAGAGCAAATGTTCCTCTGACCAACTTAGTATTCTCAATCTCCTGAAAAATAAAATAATACATACTTTATTTTTTGAAAAACCGGCATTTATGTCTTAAATGGTTAGAAAAGAATACACATTTTCTCCTGAAATACTTTTTCTTACTTTTTTTAACAGAATTTGTGAAAATCAACATTATGTCTTTCGAAATTTAAGTGTTTTGATTTAGATACAATTCAAGTATATCTTAAGATATAGTCTTTAATTGATGATTGAGCATTTAGTGGACACGTTTACATAAAACAACTGCAACTGGTAAATTAACTATGTGGGGACAACGGATTATATAGGATTAGATATTTGAATCGAAGATATCAAACAATATTCTGGTATTCATACCTTTAAATGTACTTCAATTTTGCTCTCTAAATGTTGGAGTAGTTTGTTTTCTGTACCTGCAGATGCATGATATTTTGTCACATCGACATCAGCCCATTCGGGAATGTCACAAGCCTGATTTTCAGGTTCGATATCAGCCCAGCATGTGGCAATTTCATCATCAAGATTTTCAGCTTTTTCATCACTGACAACGCAAGTTACATGTTTGATGATGTTATCAGCTGCATTCATAGGTGAATCATGTTTCTCTGCAGAAACAGCTTTTTTGACACGACCAGTACTGCTGGCAACAGGCTTTCTACCATTCTCTGCATGTTGAAAAATGGCAGTTTGCTTTATTTTAGAAGCTTGGTTTCTGTTAAAGGCTTCAATTTCCCCCGCTGTGAAAGTTCCACGGACCAAGTTATTATTTTCACCACCTTTTTCAGCTGAAGTAGGAATTCTTATAATTGCTTTGCCACTATCGGATTCAATTTCAGCTAGAGAGAAGGTTCCTCTGACCAACTTGGTATTCTCAATGTTCTGAAAAATAACATATTAGATACTTTACTTTTTTACAAGTATTCTGTATTTATGTCTTAAATGGACATAAAAGAATACACATTTTGTTCTAAAATACCTTTTCTGCGTATAAGAATAGGGACATATTGTTTAACAGAGTTTGTCAAAATCAACCATTATGTGCTGGAACAAGCTGTTGGAAATTAGTGTTTTGATTAAGATACAATCCAAGTATATCTTAAGATCAAGTATTTAATTGATAAGCTCTTCAACCTTCTATTATATTTTGAGGATTTAGTGGACACATTTACATAAAACAACTGCAACTGGTAAAGTAACTACCTGGGGACAACGGATTATAAAGGCTTAGATATTTGAATCGAAGATATCAAACAATATTCTGGTATTCATACCTTTAAATGTACTTCAATTTTGCTTTCTACATGTTGGAGTACTTTGTTTTCTGTACATACAGTTGCACGAAAATTTGCCACGTCGACATCAGCCCATTCGGGAATGTCACAAGCCTGATTTCCTGGTTCAATATCAGGGTTTTCAGCTTTTTCATTACTGACAGCGCTGGCCAAAGGTTTGATGTCCCCAGATGCTCGCAAAAGTGAAGCTTGTTCTGCAGCTTTTTTGCTATCATTAAAACTGCTGGTGACAGCTTTGCTACCATCTTCTGCATATGAAATTGATGATTCCTTCATGGTCGAAGCTTTTTCTCTGATGTTAAGAGCTTCGATTTCTACAACTGTGAAAGTTCCACGGACCAAGTTATCATTTTCACCACTGTTTTCAGCTGAAGTGGGAAATCTTCTAATTGCTTTGCCATTAGCGCCTTCAATTTCAGCTAGAGAGAAGGTTCCTTTTACCAACTTGGCAGAAACACGACCATTGCTGCTGGCAACAGGCTTTCTACCATTCTCTGCGTGATGAAAAATTGAAGTTTTCTTCATTTCAGAAGCTTGGTTCCTGTTAAAGGCTTCAATTTCTACCACTGTGAATATTCCGCGGACCAAGTTATCACTTTCACCACCGTTTTCAGCTGAAGTGCGAATTCTTCTAATTGCTTTGCCTCTAGCGCCTTCGATTTCAGCTAGAGAGAAGGTTCCTTTTACGAACTTGGCATTGTCAATGTCCTAAGAAATAAAATGATAAATAACTTATTAATCTAAAATACATGACTTGAATCTTAGGAAAAGAGAATACGCATATTCCTACATATGAAAAGAGACCAATACTTTTCAACAGGGTTTGTTAAAATCATATTTTTCCTCCCAAAACTTTAGGTTTAAAGTGGTAAAAACTGTGTTGAGAAACTAATGTTTTGAATACAATACAGTCAAAGTGAAATGGAAATTGCAAGATACAGTTTTTAGTATGCATTTCTGTTATGTTTTGGTTCTTGATAGTGGCCTTGTTTACGTCGAGACAATTTCTGTTGATCAAGAGATGTTGACAACAGATAGAAAAGGTTGTAAATGAGGATACATCATAAGAAGTATGCTCGTAATCTCACCTTCACTTGTACTTCAGCTTTGCTCTTCTGTAGCTGCTCGCGCAGCCTCTTGTTTTCGACTCTTAATTCTCCAAGTTCAAGGCTATCAGCCTCGTTTTTGGACTTGATGACTTTTAAAGCCGTCGAATAATTTGCTTGCCTTCTCTAAAAGATAAAAATATTTAAAAATCATGACAAAAGTGAATAAAAACAGTCGCAGGTGGACACAATAGTTTTCAAACAAATATTTTCCAATTTATCGATGGTAAGTTCGCAATTAAATTTGTTGGTGGAAAACCCGACCGCAACAAAAACCAATTAAATTTTGAATCCGTGAATATTCGTTGTTTTAAATCAGGGTTTTTAATTTATGTATGAAAATCCTATCAAACTTACGTTGTATCCCTTGAGAAGGTTCTCATTTTTGGTTTTCAACAACCGAATTTCTTCATCCTTTTCATCAAGAGCTTTCTCTTGAAGTTGAAACTTTTCTCGAAGTTCACAAAGCTCTTGTTCTCTTTGCGCTAACAGCAAAGATTGCTATTGAAAGAAATTATAAAAATGATTAAGCATTAAACGTCAAAAAATCAAATATTCAAAAAATATTCATTTTTGCGGATTGAATATCATTTAACATTATTTTATGAAAATCGGAAATCAATTTCAAAGTTAGTCCAGCTTGTCTTAGTATGAGGGCCAAATCGATGAGGCACTCTTTTTTTTCTTTGACCGTGCATGAAGTGCGCATATATGGGTGTGGTACACCTTTTGTTAACTAACCCTAAGTTAACGTATAGTGGATTTGCAAAAGGAGAACAACTTTTTTGTAACTTTTCGTAAAAAAGATAAACCTCAATACCTGTAAGGCCAAACACTTACGTGCAAACACTGAGTTGTACACAGAACAAACGAGCACTCAGCAAGGCAGAAAAATTATTGTCCTAATTCTGTTTCTGTGTCGTTTAAGATTCCCGCGTGACTAGGTATATCCGCCCGTTAGCTTGCAGCTTTTGATATGGCTTTAGCACAATCTTACTTTAACTTTTTGCATTTAACGTCTTTATTATTATCTTTTATTGTCTCGTTTTCTATTTGTTAGTCTATTATATATTCGTTCATTTCTTTGTTTGTTTGTCACAAGCTGCATCATAGATATATACTTGAAGATATTGGTAAAATAAAATATCATGATTAATGGTTTTTCCTTCGTAATTCTATTTGTGATTGATATGCAGTTGATGGTGATGCCGTTCGTGAATAAATTCAAAAAAACTACGAAACTTACCTCGTAAGCCAAAGGAGGAGCAACATAGCAATGAGTATAATCATAATATACCGTCATTTTTCTTAATTCAACACAAATTGCTACAATATCTCACGAAACCGCAACAAAACAAATTTCACGTCTACTCTATTCAAAGTCTGGAAGTGAAATAGACGTTTTTGTTTTCTTTCGACTATTATATTTGACGTCAAATATTACTGTGACGTCAAAAACTCAAATTGTTTAAACTGACGTCGCAAATATTGCTCAGCAGGGCCACACCTCTTCTCATCTTTGTTTCCTGTGTTAAAATACAAACAGATGGATTATTCTAAAGAAATTTTAAATAAAACCATTTGACACATTGCTAAAATCTCATAACCTCCTAGTTTTCCGAATTTCTTGTTTGCAAAGTCTAAGCCCTGAAGAACACATGAATAATGATAACCTGAAATTCTCGTCAACTTAGTTTTCGTGAATTTCATACTTAAATGGAACAACATTTTTTGGGAACTAAATTAGGTGGTTTTGGGATCTTACGCGAAATTTAATTCCCTCGAAATGCAAAATTTTCATCGTCAGCGAAATTTAGTTTCCGCAAAAGTCTTCTTTTCATCCGACCGCGAAATTCTTTGCCTAAGCTGATTAATTTTTTGTCAAGTTTTGCTTGACAGGTTTTATATTATATGAACAAATAAGATGGTAAATAATAAATAATTTTGACCGAAAGTTTAAGCCATTTGCAAAATCTAATTCCCGCAAAGTTCAATTCCCACGAAATTTAGTTCTCAAGCTTTGCGAGGAAGATTTAAACCGCATTGTTGTTATTTTTTACTAAAAAGTAGTAGAGATAATAAAAAACTTGATAATAAAGCCCGACTTGTCAATCTATATCCAAAATTCTTTGACCCCCTTACCATAGACACTTATGAGGTCTCTCGGAAAATCCGCTTTGTTACGGGGGTTGTAAAAACGTATTTTTATATATTCCATTTCAATATTGTAGTTTGATTTTCGCGAAATCTTACTTGACCTTAGTCGTGTTTAATTTGTACTTAAGATACTGCGGACTTTAGAATAAAAGTAGCGGCAAAGTTTGAGTATACAGCTTGTTGCCTCTTCTTAAACCAAAGTAACATGATTTCATAATTAGAAAAGAACTTGTGCTTGGTTGTAATTCATAGGTAATTTTTTATATTGTTATAAATTTGAAACTTGTGCTTGGCTGTAATTCATAGGTAATTTTTTATATTTTTATAAATTTGAAAATTTGCCGACGTTTTTCTAATTTTAGGCAGAGAAAAGAGAAGCCTTGGAGGCTAATAATTTATTTTTAAGATCATTTCGTGATCTTCTTTCGCAGGGTAAAAAAAATGCCGCAAAATGCTCCATTTACGTACGAGAGAAAGGAAGAGGTCAAATTTCAAATGCTTCCACACTAAAATGTTTAATCAAAATTGACCTTCAAGATAACTAAGCTTCAAACCAATTTTCATAAAAAGTTACCAATTTAACATTGCACTGGAAGTAACTCAATGTTACTGAAGTATCACACGAGAGTGTATTTTTTAATTAGGCATCACAGTTGACAGGCATCCCAGTGGGCAAAATCGTGAAAAAATCATGTGGAGGAGTGTTTTATTTTTAAACGGCAAGCAATCCTGCTAAAAAAGAAAAAAAGAAAAACACTTCTCTACATAGGATTTTTACTAATTTTGCCCACAGGCATATCGGAGGAATTGTATTGTATTGTATATCTTTATTTCAAGCTGACAAAAGTGAAGTTATTTGGCCATTGGCTAATAAAGGTCAACAAGGAATACATATGGCTGCTATCAAGGGAGGTATGTAGAATATATTTTTTTAGAATTATTTTCAAAATCTATGTCTTGATGCAAGTATATGTAAGACTAAACAATTTTTGCTGATTCAACAGTACACTATAACCATAACTACAGTACATCATATCATTATAGGTATCTATATTTTTTTGTAAGAAAATGAGCCTCAAAAACCTCAAAATCTTAAGAAATCTTAAGAAAATTCCCAATCTCTAACTGTTAAGATCCAATTTTTGAAGACGTCTATCTTATATAAAGCTCTGCGAAAAT
>JAUBWS010066155.1:3172-14607 GCA_032270445.1 Darlingtonia californica
GTGGTTTGTTAGAGTTTCCATTTCTCGTCTTTTTAGTAGTATATACACACAGTAGTTACCATGTATACACGTTTTTTCATAAGCATATGGAATTTTGAACTCAGTCTCAATTGTGCTTATATTGAAACTCAATTATCTCTAGATATACAGTAACAACTCTAGGACTATAGGCTTAATTGTTTCTAAAGTCTTAAGCTATTTCATTTGATATATCCAGTTCCTTCCTTTTAAATCCTGATATTACCACAACTCCAGATGCTTATGAAAGTGTGTATTATTGTGAGCCTTCTACGGCCCAAAGCAGGGGTCATAGAAGACACCTCTCCATTACCTCCCTAACAATTAAAATTGCGTCTTACCCTTTTCCCCCAAATGTTTATGTCATTTTATTAATCAGTTATTTTACTTTTTTGAAAATTTTAAGGTTAAATACTCAATGAGCATTATATGGGTGTGTCAAAATACAGGGAAAAACACAGCCTTTAAAAATAGTTTAGCTTTTTTTATACTTTAGTTGGCGGCTTCATCATTTCCAAGAAAATTCATCCTGGCTTTAGTACTGACTCTCTGCAGTTTTTTGATTGCGCATCAATGAACTTAAAAATTTAGGTAAAACAATCTTTCAAAGTAAATATTAAGTAAGTAAACTGCCTAGAATGTAAACTTTTCTCGATCCTTTCTACTCTTTACGCGTCTGGAGTATGTCTTCATATATTGAGACTTAATTTTTCTACCTCTTGAACATTTTTTCACCATAGCTGTGTCAGCCATTACAAATCCCCCTATCACTGGACCAACACCAAAACCTATCAACTGTCCAAGCAGATTATGCAGAAGAAGATCTGATGGCAACTATGCTATTCGAAGTCATCCAAACTACTTCGTACAATGTGTATCAGGATTAGCTTATTGTCAAGCTTGCTGGCCACTCACTTTGGAATTCAGTCAAAAATGTAATCAATGTCTTTACAAAAAAGATGATAAATGTGTCACCACCAAGAAGTGGCAACCCGCAACTACTTTTCATTGTCCAGACAAATGCCCAGACCGTGGACCAAACTTTAATGGTAACATTGAAGACCATTACAACTCTCGACAGTACATTGCATGTTGGAAAGGTGTTACCGTAGGATGTATTGCTTGTCCAGCAAACTTGGAGTTCAACGAACATGAAAATGCTTGTCTGTACGAAGGCAAATTTATCACAGAGCCAGTGGACAATGGGGATTACGTCTAAATATTTAAGCGACAAAACATTATTTTCTCTTGCATGTATTTTACATTTTCTAAATTTTGTATAAATCTTTTTCTTTTCGTATCTTCAATCAAGTTATCAACTGTCCTCGACACTCCTTTAATTCAACTCTACCAAATTTTGATCCTGTTTTGTCATCTTCTTTGTCTTACTTCATCAAATATTTCTCCTTTTCTAATTCCTCGGTGTCTTAATTCTTTCATATTTCTCCTTCAATGTCCCTGTTTTATACCTAATTCTTATTGATCAAGGTTATTAGATATAATATCAATACATGAAATTTGTATTAAGAAGATTATTTATATGTACATTTCGTTTCGTGTTGTCCTTTATTTATGAAATACATTGATATTTATTTTGAAGGCAAAATAGTAAAGTTTGCTTTTCTACACATAGAGCAGACTGATTAACATTAAAATTAGGCTTTATGTGTGCCTAGAATATAAATTTTTGACTGTTGTCATTGAGGAACCTTCCTTCCATAAAGTTCCTACAGAGACTGATTCTTGAGAAAGAAGCGTAGAGATTGGCAATTTTCACTACCGAAAGTCATTTCAGAGAAAGCTTATTGTTATGACAATAAGAAAGGATTCTTCTAATTACAGGATATATGTGCTGTGTTGATACATATGCCAAAAGCATCCCAAAAATGGCAATATAACTAATTCAACGTAAATTCGAGAATCTGCTAACGAAAGATGAAAAATGCTTTAGATCAACTCAAAATCGTGTTCTTTTGAGTTCATATAAGAGAAAAATTTCCAATTTCAAAAATATATAAACTTGATAATCGCGGGAACAGAATCTGCCTTAAACATCTTAACATGCACAGGATTATGTAATGCCGATCAGACCAGAAAAGGTTGAAACCAGTTTGTGTTCATCTTCAGTGCGGACGTTTGCATAAGGGTTGGAGTCGAACTCCAAAATAATGGTTCGACTACTATAAATCCATAAATAATTGGTGAAAAAGTCTTGTTTGTAAAATCATGTGATGTTTTTAGCTAATCCTGGTTAAAAGTTTGAGATAAACAAACTTTAGCCCCCATTTTGAATTCTCCTTTTCTTTTCCTTTCTTCTTTTTAGATAATCTAGCTTAAGAAGTTTTTTTTTCAAAAATTAAAGACCACTAGAAGATTAGAAAAGTGAAAAAAGAACGGTCTCAAGAATTTTTGCCAACAATTACTGTCAATGAAAAATGCAGAATTCAAACAAAAAGTCATTCTTTAACCCTAAAAGACGTCTTTAAAATTATTGGAATATGAAAAAATTGCAATAAACAAACATATGAAAATGAAAAAATTACTAATAAATTGTACTCCAAGTCAAACATTGTCATTTTTACAAGCCTGCTTAGCGTGCTAAGCGTCTTCATCCCAAACTAGAAAAAGTTGACGTATCGGGATGGCCATTTTCTCACTCCATTGATGATCTTCCACATCAACTGGCCGATATTACCACTTCCATCTTTATTACACATAAACGACCATGTATATCCATTTCCTGTCCTCACCAAGATAGATAATGTTCCTGGAAGGCGGCCACCGTGTTCCCATTTACCTGAAACACAAATTTAAAAAATAAATTTTAAAGAAATGTACGAATCAAACAGCAAGAAGATATGGATTTAGAAGATACAAAAAACGATTTACTAGATAAAAAAGAAGATAGAACAACGCCATCAATAAGAAAAATACAGAGATCAATAAATCAAGTTAAATTAGGAATATGAATTGTAAACAAATATTTAAGAGGTGGATAAGTACTTGTTTGACTAGCCCTAGGCTATAAGGTTCTCAAGTTTTTGATCAGCAAATAAATAGCACTACCTACCTGAACGATCGACTGCCCAACCTTTGGCATACCATGACACCACAGAAGATGGCTTCGTCATTAACCTGATTGTGCTTTGTCTCAAATGGTCAGGTACTGTATTGAATCCATCAACTCGCACCATAAACTTGAGAAGATTGATGGGACTTGTGATCCATCCACCATGAGAATCCATTCGTTTAACGTTCATTCTATATGGTGCATTACCAGAGTAGTAAACAACCTCATATGATCGCCTTTGCCATTTCGTATTTCCACCAATGTACATTCCTCTTGCTCTCATGGGATCTAGGACCTTTCTTTTCACCCAGCTTTCATAGTTTCGACCAGTTAATTTCTCGATGATTCTACCTAAAATACAGTAACCGAAATTTGAATAGCTGTAAGTTGTACCTGGTTCAGCGCTGGGTTCTCTGGACTTCAGAATATAGGTGATCAATTGATCATGGTTTAAATTGTTTTTGATAAACATTGGATCAGAAGAGCCATCTCCCCAATTGTTGTTCCAAGTGGTGCCACCTGCGGTATGTTCAAGTAGATGCTGGACTTTAATTCTCATTTCTCTGGCACTGTAAGAAAATCCTCGAGCATATTTATTGCCAAGAATGGAGCCAGGACCAAAAACTCTGTCAGTTAATCTTAATTTTTTCATCTCAAGAAGCTTCATGATTGCAACTGAAGTGATTGGTTTTGAAACGCTAGCAATTCGCCATAAATGCCTCGGTGATGCGTTGTGATTATGTTTGACATTAGCTTTTCCATATCCTTGTGCAAACACCAATCTTCCATGTCTCGTGATTGCTAAGGATGCTCCGGGAATGCCATTTGTTCTAAGGAATGTGTTAACGGTACGATCAATTCGGTAGAGCTCTGAATTTGGCCAAATGTTTTTACTATGCCAAATAGCCGCATATCGAACTGTGCGACGCACTAAATAACCGACAACATATTGCAGTTTAAAGCCTCTATAATGTCGGTTATCAAATTCTGCTTGATAGTTGATACCAGTTATACCATGTCTAGCATAGAATGCAGGTCGTCCACTTCTTTTCTCCCAAACAGCAGCATAACGAGCATGTCCACGCAATTGGTAACCGCTTACTATTGTTAAACGATATCCTCGTCTAACGTAATAATTGAAGTGATTTTGATAGGATCTGCTGGTCAATCCATGCCTTGCAACCCACCGGCGACCATCATTTTTTCCCCAAATTGCAGCGTAGTAGTCTCTTCCATTCACAGTGTACCCACTAACACAAGTTGGTCTGAAATGATACGGTGCTCTTGTATAGATATCAAAATATCTTTGATACTGCCTTGCGTTCATGCCGTGTCTCGCTACCCAGGCTTTTCCACGAATTCTTTCCCATATGGCAGCATAATATGCTCTTCCTCGTACGGCATAACCACTGACTATTACAAGACGAAATCCTCTCTTGACAAATTTGTTGAATTCCTTTTGATATCCTCGACTGGTCATTCCATGCCTCGAGACCCATGCTCTTTTGTCATTCTTCACCCAGATGGCTGCAAACAGCGGTCGTCCGGAAGAACTAGAATACCCGCTGACTTGTTTAGGCCGGTATCCTCGCCTCGCCCAAGTAATGGACTCAATTTGGTATTGGGCTGACGTCATTCCATGACGTGCAACATAGCAGTTGCATTGTTGAAGATATGAAAATGCAATGATAGCCAAAATGAAACAGAAAAACTTCTTCATTGCAACACCAACCAGGAAATCAACCTGTAGAAATTAAATTACTAATGTTATAAAATATTAAAAAATGTCATCTTTACTTCTGTTGTTTTAGTTTTGATTCAGCGAATCTTTATCCAACTAATTTTACAGTTTAAGCTTAAAATTTGCATACTAAGAAAAATATCCGTTTAAGAACAATACTAGTCAAAAGGATTGATTAAACCTATCCTTTTTTTCTAATATGTAAATCTATTGCATGAAAATTTTTCGCATCCAAAATTTTACGGTTTTCGCGGTCGTAGCTAGAAAATCGTGAAGTTATAATGTCACCAAATGTAGCATTTATGCCAAACCACAAAATTAAAATGCCGAAAATTGTTGTCTTCGACAAACCTCGAGATAAAAAGATGATTATGGGAAAAAATCTTCGGTTCAGCTTTAAAGTTAAAAATTTATAAAATACTGCCATTTGCTGAAATCACGAAATTAAATTGACGTGAAACCTACATATCTTGCTGAAAAATACAGTGGAATTAAAATACTGCAAGAGTCTGAAGCTAAAAAATTTCCATGCAATAAAGGTACCATACAGCTAACCGAATAGCTTAGTCTACAAAGTCAAGAACTATTTTTTTGTTCATACAGTGGAATCTCGATAAATCGAAAACGCTATAAAGGAGACAGTCAATGCACGCAACGGAAAAGACATCTCTCTAAAGAGGAAACATTTTTTTGTACGTCGATGGTATCGGGTTTATAAAGATTCCACTGTCCTAGACAACTGCCATTTGAGCAAAACAAGCTCAACGTGGGTTTTATATAACGGTCCATCTGGCCAAGTCGAACAAGGAACAGTTGTTATAATGAGCTATAATGCTGTGAATGTAGATCATATAATTTGTATTTTTTATTACCTACCTTTTCAGCAAGAAATTTTGTTGAGCTGCTGGCAACAAGATACCGAGTGTTCTTTTTATATGTTAGTGGGTTGTGGGAGGTTTGATAATTAATTTTCAAAGAAAGAAGCAATAATTATGGAGTAATTGCAATGTTAACGAAACTGAATTCTGATCCAAACCGATTAATCTAATCTAAATTATGCATTGTAGAAGTAAGGTATTGTAGTTGGAAGAAATTGGCTTCCACGCAGTTTTGATTGAAACGTGGGATGATTAACACGTGGGATGATTAACACGTGGTAATAAAATTGCTAACAAAGACCTTGCCAGAAAATGTTTGGTGAAAAAATCGATCTTTGAGCGCTTCAGTATTGAAAATTTGGCTACGCGCTCTCTAATGGTTGAATCATTTTGCCTGAGGATAAGAAGTTATTCATGATATCAATCGCAAGTTTGGCACATCATATTTACCACTAGTTTAGAATATTTTGCCACTAGTTTTGGGAATATGGGAATAAACTAATAATTTACATGAAAGAGTCGATAATAATCAATAAAACTTATAAATAACTTATATAATTAAAGTCATTAGTTTATTCCCATATTCCCAAAACTAGTGGCAAAATATGATGTGGCCAACTTGCGATGAATATCATGAATTAGAAACAGTTCTGAGGTATTCCGGACTCGCTAATTAAAAAAAAACTATATTCTGTAGATTCCCTATAGTCTAGCGTTCCAAAGCTGTAGCTAGAATTGCTCTTCAAATTTCACTTTTCAGGGATAAAGATCCTAACACTACAGTGCTAGAGGCATTTGCACCCTCGATATCGATGTTTTATGTACCGAAATTACACTCTGATTCAGCTGATTAAATTTAAATTTAAAGCTTAAGGTTTTTGGTTTTTGGAAATTTATTTCGAAATTTATTTATCATAGTACTCCCTCATCAAAAGCGAATTAAAAACGATAACAGCTTAGCTGCAATAAAAAGTCACCCAGTAGATTTTTTATAAATTGTTTTGAATATTTTTTTAGGTCTGTTATTTACGGAGATACCATAAACCACAAGGTCCAAAATAATGACTACTACTACATCTTCAAGTGAAGACAAATAGTACCTGCTTTAATATACTTATATATTTATATATTTAATCTATAACGGAAATATATCACTTTTTTGCAATGTTCTCGTGTTTTTTTCGTAAACCTTTTACCAAGTTTCATTGCGCAATCAATTTATGATGTCAAAAATTGAAAAAACAAACTTCATTACAATTTTTGTTTTGATCGAAACAGCACACATTGAAGGTATAAATTTCTGCAAATTTCATTTTACGATCGTGTCTGCAAAAAGAATTCTATTTTGTGGAATTAACCTCAGCGTGTCATAAAATTATTCGAGGATTACATCATATTTAAAATGAGAAAGTTGTTGTTTATTCCCTAAAAAGTATTTCCAATAGTTTCGAAAATTTTCAAACAACAAAATCTTAAGTTTCTAACCTTTTGAAGCAAGCGCGGATCTATGGGTTATTAAAATTTCAGGAGGGGGTGAAAGGTTGTTAAAAAGCTATTATCTAATGCTTGATGATAATTAATAATTATTTTTAATGACCTACCACTCTCCTCAAATCAAAAGCAAGACAAAAGAATTTTACTTATTTATAAACGTGAACACTATTAGGGAAGTTCATACTGTTACTAAAGCCAGGAGCAGTCGAAGATTTCTAGACAAACCTTTCCTCGTAAAATATAATACATTGTCGTGATTACAAAAACGAGGGGCAGTCAAAAATTTTACGACAAACCTTTCCCCGTAATGAATATAATAAACTAGCTAAACGGATAAGTCTGTTGTGAACGAGGGCCTTAGTTCTAATTCTATTTCCCAGTCTTGAGATAGTTGGAGGTGACCGTTTTATAATGACACATCAGGTCTAAAAGTGACCCGATACCGTAATTGAAAATTAACATATTTTCGTGTTGACATAGGGTCAATACAATATGACAACCCTATGGCAGTTTCAACGAAGGGTTAGTCATCTTCATTGCATTTATCGGTCTCTAGTTATTAAAATTTAAGTTTTGATGACATTTAGGTTTGCGAAATTTATCAACCCATCCAAAAAATATTATGTCAGTTCTACAGCAAATGCATGTGATTCTATATATAAGCAATGATTGTATCAAGTGAGATCTTCTTTTTTTGACAGCACTGATTATTTTGAAAGTACGCAACTCTCAAGGTATCGTAAAGCACGTCATGCCAACTGTATGAGTTTTGTAACGCGATCCAAAAAAGAAATGAACTTGTCAACAATCACCGTGCATCTTTTAAAAATATATGAATTACAAAGTTAACGTAGGCCTGGACAGGAATGACATGCAATCGCACGCGCACACGTGCGATCTATTGCTCTCCTAAAATCAAATTATTTCGCCACTCACAATGACCAGCAAGTCTCAGTCGTCTCTGGGCAATCTTACAAGTGACCTTTGGCAAGTTTCCAATGAGCTCGTTATTGGCTACGTGATCCGTCCACTTAACACCCAATACCATTCGCAGCATCCTTGTATATGTCTCATCTAACGATTTTTCTATTGCTTTGGTCATGGACCATGTTTCGCTGCCATATAGTATAATTGATTCAACTGTTGAGTGAGAAAGTCTTAATTTCAGCGGTTTTTTGAGGTTTGACCTCCAAATTCTACTCATCTCGTACCAGACTGACCATGCCTTCCCGTTTACGTAAGATCCCAGGTATTTGAAGTCAGTACGAAAACCATTCTGGTTAGGGCGGAGTAGTTTATCCAGGGCTTGCTGTATACGGTTGAGAATTAGTCGATTAATAAGTTTGGCAACCATAGAAGAGAGACTGATGCCACGATAATTTGATGGACAGCTTAAATCTCCTTTTTTGAGCACAGGTTGGAATAATGACTAAATCCGACCATTGCTGTGGTTTATCACTATTGATCAAGAGTTTATTGGCGAACTCCAGAACAATGTCATCTAGATCACATCTTTTGATTACTTCTGGTGCAATTTGGTCAGCACCTGCAGCTTTATTTTCTTTCATTTGTTTTTTAATTTTTTCATATTCTTGGATTGTGAATGCTTCTTCTTTTATATTTAGGTTTTCAAAGATTATGGGTACTAGTTCAGAATCAGGAACAACAGGACTGTTACCAAGAAGTCCCCTGAAGTGACCATACCAATTGTTGATTCTCTCATTGGAGTTCTTTCCTTTACTGATGCCACTTCTTGGCTTTTTTCGGCCACTGATCGCCTTGACAAGTTTTCAACTTTGCCTATGATCAGCTTCTTCGACAAGTTTGATTTTTCTATCTATTTCTTCAGCGTTGACTTCCCAGTATGCGTCAGATAGCTCGGTTTGAAGTAGTTGTTGATTGTAGTTGTTTGGATTGGCCTGATATGCAGTGAAGATTTCATTGAGTTTTCCCCTTAAGTCAGCGATTCTTGGATCACTAGGGTGATCCATTCTCCTGATCTGTTCAAAGTAGACAGTTGTTCGAAACGATTCCTGACAGCCACAGAATATTGGGTTTGGAGATCTTTATTGGTTCTAAGCGAGCTCCAATCATATCTGAGTTCTTTTGGTGGTGTTTTATACACCCTCAAGCTTTGGACTTTTGCTGACAAAATACGATGGTCAGAACCAATGCTTGCAAATGTGCTATAGGCTTCCAAGTTCTTTATTGAATTTCTCAATTTCCGGTTGACAAAAATAAAGTCAATTTGGGATTTTGTTCCTAACATATCTGAAATATATGTCCATAATTTGCCTGGCTTTTTCTGGAAACTTGTGTTCGAGCAGATAAGGTTGCATTCTTCCATCAGCTCCAGCAAATATCGACCATTCTTGTTGGTTTGTTTATGGTAAGACTATTTAACATTATCAGCACCAAGATGACTATTGCAATCCCCTACAACAAGTAGAACATTGTGTTTTGGGAGGTTATTGATTACGTCAGATAGCATTTGGAAGTGTTCCTCCGATTCTTCACTCCCCTCTACAGGCGCATAGTGACCAATTATAGTAATACTTGGGTTTCCATTGAAGTAAGTAATTAATATTCTTTTGTTTACAGCTTTAACATTAGAAAGGACACTGGAAAACTTATTACTTACTGCATTTCTGGTATTCTTCCAAGCAGAGGATATGATAAATGTACAACCATTGATCTGTTCAGTCATGGTTTCATCTTCGTGTATGATTTTAAGATCTTGAAAACACGTAAAAGTTTGAGTACTAAATTTAGGCTTTTTTTTCCTGTCGAGGCCTGTAAAGAAAATATAATGTGATGATACCTAGGGGTTGATGACAAATACCGTTCATCACACTTTTTCATCCCATGGACGCTTTACAGAGCGTCAGTTTAGGCTAAAATTTCATTTGGTGCAGAAAAAGGTGTTTGTTTTACAGAATCTCCGCTTTATAAGTTTTCCGAGTTATACAGATTTCTCTAAGAGAGTTTGGCTGTAAATCGTTCTGTTCCTTCTTATGGAGGTTTCCACCTTATTGGGTGTCCACTTTACAGTCAAAATTTATATTACCATTGAAGAAAAACTTCATTTAATATCGGAGAAAAACTCAATAAAACTCAGGATTTGAATACTGCGGTCGAAGGGTAAAGGACGCAAAAACAAATGTACGAGATGTACATTTTTAAAAAAATCATGAAAATTCACGTAAAAATCAAAATATTCGTAGGCTATAATTTTGAGTGCTTTATCCCTTGACTACGGTAGTAAGTTTGCTAACATTCCTCGTAAGGTCGAAGATTGGCCAATCCGTATCTGTAATTGGCATTTGAATTGTTATTCGGAACAGCTCTTACATAAAAAATATTTTGATTTTTTGCAATTTACTTTGTGCGAGGAATCACCCCAATAATGTTTAGCAATTAATACAATAACAGAGGTAGTTTGTCAGACCTGCCTCGTAGTTATCTTTAGCTTGCAACTTTTACAATGTATTGAACTTTACTATAGCAAATCATGCTACTTAAATTACTTGCAAAATATCTTTTGTTCAAATTTTAAAGCTTTCAATTAGTTCTACCGAC
Source organism: Darlingtonia californica (assembly GCA_032270445.1). Classification (NCBI taxonomy): domain Eukaryota; kingdom Viridiplantae; phylum Streptophyta; class Magnoliopsida; order Ericales; family Sarraceniaceae; genus Darlingtonia; species Darlingtonia californica. The sequence continues at coordinate 13,953 of JAUBWS010066155.1, forward strand.
TTAACGGTAAATGGTGATTTCCGTAAATCTACACATCATTAAAAGAGTACTCGTTGATGAATTTTACAACGTCCCGGACTTTCTTGTCTACCCGGTACGACCACTTCGAGAGCAAAAAAAGTTCGGAGCGGTCGTACTGGGTAGCCTAGGACTTTCAAAAAGGATTGCCGTTAAAAAATACATACAAGAAATACAAGAAACGTTTAATACAAAAAAAACAAAAAATTAAGAAGCATTCAGTACATTACTAGGGCTTTTCACTAATTTCTTAAAAAAAAATACGCATAACTCCATTTCGAGAGCAAAAAAAGTTCGGAGCGGTCGTACTGGGTAGACTAGGACTTTCATAAAAGGATTGCCGTTAAAAAATACGTTTCTTGCTTGGTTTTTAAAATGTACATTGGGTAACACCAACTGGAATGGCCTTAAAATAAAAACCAATCACCAAAACACTTTATTATAACCTGCAGTATTTTTTAAACACAAAGGATCAGCTAATCGTAAGAATCTAGCGATAGCGAAAATATGCAGTGCAGTTCAGAATCACGATGATTCATAAAAGCTTAACATTTTTATAATAAGTATTCCGGAGTTAGATAGGGGGGGGGGGGGGGGGGGGCTCCAAAAGCTTAAAAAGACATTTATAAACATTTTA
>JAUBWS010066166.1:0-14603 GCA_032270445.1 Darlingtonia californica
GTCACATATCAGGTAACCCTAGAATGGAGGTTCGTATTTTTGACAACACCTAAAAGGAGCTGTGATGAAAAATTATTTTTTGATATGTTGTAGAGAAGAAAAAGTTGTTAAAGTCTTTCTACAGAATTCAAAAATCTTCTTTCGTTTAAGTGATAATAACTTTTCAGTATTTTTAAACGGACTGGTTAACTTCCTTATATGGAAAGTAAAAGTGGTTATCTTCCATATAAGGAAGCTATGTCTCCATCTACGGAGGATCGATAAAAATTTTGAAACAAAATATATCCTAAACAAGAAAAGATATTCAAAAAATGTAAAAAGTGCTGTGAACAGAATTTCAAGCTGTACAACATATCAAACAATTATTTTTCATCACAGAATCCCTTTAAAAATGAATGGAAAACTTCACTACAGAGCACTTTAACAACCCAGCTACACTTTCACAAACTCAACAGGTTCTCCGTTAATGATTTTCATTTTCTTAATGTATTTGACCAGCTCTTCGTAATCACAGGCATTAGATAAACAAAGTTTATGGAGATGTTACTTCCTTTACGGAGCTGGGACTGATCGGAGAACATTGCTTTAAAAAAAGCAAGAATAAAGGGAAAAATTGAATCCACGCACGAAACTAAACCCACGCAAAATATTTCAACAGTGGCGTTCGCGAAATTAAATCCATGCCAAAATTTACCAAATTCAGGTAGGCTAAGTAGATCTTACTACAACAAAACCGAAAGAATGATATTGAATGAAAGATTCCAAATTTTCCCGCACAGGATCTAACATTAATGAAATCGTTTAAAATAGACTTGTAACAGCTGTATGAAAATAATTGAAATTCTACCAATTTGTCAAAAAGAAATTAATGAATTGTGAAAATTATAACTAATTAGAAAACAGGTAATTAACGTACTACAAAACGATGCTTCGTCTGACTTATCGAGACAATCGGCTTTGAAATCACACAATTTGTCAATTGGAATGCAAGCTTTCGTTTCTTTACACTGGAATTCGCCTTCTTTGCACCTCGTAGCTATAAAAATAGAGATATAAATTGAGCAAATGATATTTTTTTTAAACAAGCAGTGGTATTTTCGAGAAATTGTTGTGATTGTGTACACCCATTATTCTTAAAATTTAAAGAATGAATTTCCATCGGTTCGGAAGAGACGGGTGTCTAAACCCGCCCTCTACTGGGCGTTTGAGCGTTGAGGCCTTGGGTAAGCATTCTAACATTAGAAATGCAACCGGATAGAAGGATGGTAGTCTGCGCATTTCGTCCAGACAAAATCAGCTAATTTTGAAATAAAATTTTTCTAAAATGTTCCACTTCCTTGTGCTCTCGATCGGCTTGGAATTAGACACTTCTTTACGGGAAAAGAAGAGTAAAAAAAACGGATTAATAAATCCACCCAGCTAACCGAGGGATTCTAAGCTTCAATTAAATTATCCCAATAAACGACCTTCATCGACAGATGCTAACTATGGTCGTAAAAAGGAAACTGAAAAAATATGATACATATTCCTTTAATCTTTTAATTAGCAATTAAACATCATTATCGTCAATTGGTTAATTATATAAACGATTCCCGACCAGCCCTTAACTAATCAAAAAGCAATGATCTTAATTCACAATTACCTCGTTTTTCGTCAAACGTTATTAGACTTTAACCGTTAACTTAATAAACACAAGTTTCAAAATGAATGCACATATTTCAGCTTTTCTATAGACTGAGTTCGTGTTAGCTATACTCAAAACTTCGATAAAAAGCAATGAAAAATGACTGTATTTTGCCTATTCGAATTTTTTTATATCTGTAACAAACTTTTTATGCAAGCCCAGGGCGGGGCATCAGAATAAAGAAAACCGTTGCAAAAAGTGAAAATCATTGGATTTACGGCAACAATTGCAAAGGAAAATAGAAAGATCATTTGACTTACGACAAACACTTTCATCTTCATCTGAACTTTTCCCTGACAAAAGCGACGTGACGTCACCGGTACTATCACTCTGTTGCGTGGCAACGTCATCACAATCATCCGTGCCGTCACAAACGAACGACTTCAAAATACACGAATTATCCCTGCACGTGAATTGCGTCTTCTCATCGCATCTTTGAGGAGCTTTAAAAGATTATAATTGCAAAGGTATTAGGTTTGAAATCGCTGAGCAAGGTGAAATCTTCACTATAAAATTTCAAAAGTGACCCATTCAGCCCAGTTCACACTAACTTGCGTCTTGCGTCGAAAGTTCTTGAACAATATTCGGATAAGTATGAATTAAACCCTGTGAGTCACCTCAAATAAAGCAGGAAAACACAGCCTCTACTCTGTCCATAAAATTAAAGAGCTAGAATAGATTCTTTCCCCTTAATTTAAATCAGCATATGAGAAGACAGGTCGAACGTAGTCCGGCCACCCTTTTCGTTAGCTAACGAGCCTGGTGTACGAAAAGGAACAACTCCTTTTCCTGGATTACTCCATTCACCCTTGATCTACTACACCTTAAAATGCCGAGTGTTATCAAAGAGACACCAAGCACCGAATGTGGCTGGCAAGAACGGTGCTACAGGCTCAATCTGAGAATGATGCCGAATGTGAGAATGAGACTTACTGCATCCTTTTGGTTCATCTGATCCATCGAAGCAATCTTCGTGACCATCACAAAACCATTTCTTATTGATACATTGTTTAATTTGTGTATTTGCACATTCGAATTGATTATCCTGATGACAAGTTATTGATGATGTGTCTGTCACTACAACTTCTAGAATAATGGTATAAAGGTTCTTAAAAATGATGGAATGATACGAATTCCCTAGCGAACCTTATTCATAATCGCCTGTTTACCCAGGGTAGCCTCTCCATCAAAAAGTACCAGAGTGGTTTATGCAAGTAATGGTCTAGTAATAATATTAGACATTGGTAAGGAAGTCTATTTCATTTTCTATCAGCTGTAGACAATATAGGATGTTGAGGTAAAGCGCCATTAGGGCTACAATCAGCCAGAACTAGCTACGTAGACCAGATAACTCAAATTAAGCTATTCATGCGTTGAGTGGACGGAGACTTGGATCGAACCTACAAGGTTAACATTTGTATAGATAAACGCTTCACCGATTGAGCTAACTGTCCACAAAACTTGAACTAGAATATGGCTTTCCTTAAGATTTTTTATTAATAGTTAACAACACAATTAGACGATCAAAATAAATTTCATTCTTACTTGAGCAGTTCTTCTCGTCCGAGCCATCCGGACAGTCAGTTTGGTTATCACACCTCCATTCTTTATGAATACATTTCCTTGACGTCAAACAGGTATACATACTCGTCGGACATTTTGTTGTTTCTAAATAAAAAACGGACATAAAGAAGAGCCATGGAAATGTCAGACCATACTTTCGCAATGCATGGACTAGTTCCAAAGCGGCTGAATGAGCGTTCCCTAGTGAGTGGGCGACAATTATACTATGGCTGGACGATCGTTCAGTATGATCCCGGTAACTCGAACAGCAAACGATCATATTCGAATTATCGAGGGGTGCTTTTGAGAGAAACGAAAGTGAATCGTTAGTTCGAGTTGCAGGGATTTGAGTTCGAACAGGCGCGTAACAGAAGTACCTGGGACCCCTATGAGCATTTTTTAGTGGGACCCCTTAACCCAGTGGGAAAAATCGTGAAAAAACCCATGTGGAGGAATGTTTAAAAAAAAGAAAAACACTCCTCCACATAGGGTTTTTACTAATTAGGTGGGTGCCCCTTTACTGAGGTAAACCCTAGAAACCCCCAGATTAGGGCCAAAAATAATACATAAAACGTCGTTTAAGGTTTTCATTTGCCTAAAATAAAACTACTAATCAATTAGAAATATTTTATCTTGAATTTTTTATGTAAAGACGTAGTTGATGTAAGTGTTTGGGGCACTTTAAAAATGTACATGCTTGGGGCACTTAGGAACCGCTGCATTCCGTCACTCCCGCCTGTTACGCGCCTGGGTTCGAGGTACCGAGATAATAACTGTATCTCAATTTAAAGATGCGAAGCAGCAGAGAAAATGGAGAGCAAAACCACTTTCTAGGGTAGGTTTGCATTATTAAGAATAGAAATTCAAACAAAACCAAATGAGAGATACTCACCACAATCTTCTTCGTCACTTTGATCTTTGCAATCAGGTAATCCATCGCATTTGAATTGCAAAGGTATACACGAATTGTTCTGTGTCTTACAACGGAATACGCCGGTTTTAAGGCTACAACTATCAGCTAAAAGCAAACAAAGAATACCAAAAATTGCAATGACTTTTCGTGTTTACATCTTAACATAATAATATGAAGTTTCATAAGACTAAAATTAACCATTTAAGGGCTATATGCCAAATAATTTTAATCATCACTTAAACGCATATTCATGATAAAATACAGTCAATAAATAAAGAGTACGACAATTTCCGCATGGCAGTACAGAAGAAACTTTATAATTTGAACGAAAAACCGTGAGGGCAAATTTCCAATTCTTTTAGCCCTGGCCCTCACAAGGACATATACATGAGAATTTCACTGATAAAAGAATATTCCCCCGTGTCTTTCGGTGCAAATGTGGTTCAACAAACTTCTGGGAAAATGTCAAAACCACAAGTAATACTAACGTTGAGGGCAAGATCGCGGATGGCGAGGCGCGCAATAGATTCAGCATCAGATTTTAAATCATCATACCCAAAGGGTTAAGGTCTTTAAGACTAAAGAACCAATGACGTTGTGATAAATTTCCAAACCGGACACACAGTGAAACACTCATATACTTTAACAGTAAAATCTTCGTCGGCAAAAAGTTTCGTCGATTCGCTACTGCGTGCCGTTTAAAAAAGAAATCACCCCTCACATTAGGTATTTACTTATTTTGCCCATTGGGTAAGTTTCTCTAATCATTTTTTACAAATTCGAAATATTTTCGGCATAAAACCATAGAGTTTTTCTTAAAACTTTAACAGCTTGGCAAACAAACCATATTTTTACTGATGAAGTAGTGTTAGACGTCCCTGAGCATGATATGGATCACGAAACCCTTATGTCCAGGTATGATTTAGTTACAGAGAGAGAAGAGAAGACAAACCAAGAACCTACCTGGGCAATTACTTTCATCAGATTTATCCGTACAATCGAAATAGCCATCGCATTTGAATTTATTTTGTATACAACGACCTGACTTTATACATTTGAATTCGTCAGTTTTGCATGTCTCTGAACTCCCTATCAACAAAAGGAAAAGGATACAAAATGCCAAGTAAGAAAAATGACTGGCTTCCATGCTATCTGGTCATTTTGGTCATTCTGCAGGAGTCAAGTTATACCCAATAACATAAAAATAAATCTTCAATAAGTTGGTTTAGTTCAATTAAATTTGTATACAATAAACAAGAAAGCTACAGGAATCAATTTCTTCCAGTTACACCACTTTAAGGGCTTGGTTAGAATCGATAAAACTTGTACATGATAAACAAGAAAGCTACCGACTTAGCTAATGCTAAGAAAATTCGAATAACGTGATCATAACAAAAATCAGTCATGTTTAATTTACACAACACATTTTCCAGTTGATGAAATGTTCTGCTTTGGAAACAAAACGAAACAACTTGACATTGAACTTGAACTTCGACCACAAAATTAATCCAGTCAACCTACATCCATTCAATTATTCAATTATTAGATGAGATTAGCACGTAGTTATGTTATGTTTGGGTGAAGGGTGTTGAAAGGTCTTTTGCATCGAAGCTATGATAATGTTTTATAACTTGTCTTTGGATGCTTTCACGTCAATCTATTAAACAGATCTCCGAAAATATACAGCCGATGTGATTCGATTTTTGTGCATTAAAAACTCAACAACATTCACCGTTTCGAAAGAAACATTAACAAGAACTTGAGCTCTGTAGCAACCAAAACATGTGTTACAACTTGCAAGCGATGTATTTGAAGCAAAGAAATGTTATCTACAGTTTATCAAAAATGATGAGCCAAAATTCGTGTTAAACTGAGAAAAAAAAATCTGTCTCGAAACAAACTGTATAACATGAATGAACTCGATTCAATTGGCGAAAAGTCAATAAAACATTTGGATTCACAAAAACTTCAAACAAAGTTCACAATTGATCTTGAACTTTAGGAGACCTTTACCCCAGTCTAAGAATCCCCTTTTTCTGTCTTTTACGACTTCTAAGAACATGAAACTATGTGCACTTGTCTACTTATAGAAGCAATTCTTTCGAAAACTTCGATACAACAATAACTAAAATGTACAAGAGTTCATTATTTTAATATTTATTTTTTAAAGAAACAGGTCATAAGGCGACCATGAAATTGATAAATGGCCGAGTTAAAAACAAGTATGATCTTGTTGCATTCGATACACAAAAAACCTTAAAATTAATCTAAATCTTTTTTTAACCTGGATTTCCTTAATTATCTTTTAGAGTTTCAGCCTTAGAGCCCCTTATTTCTCTGTTACTACATTTCTTATAAAACAGTTTCTTAACAAAACATGTGGAGTAGACATGGGCCGATATAAAAAACATGTAAGCCAAATTATTCATTAACTTCTTCCATTAACTAAATAGATTGATAGTTTTAGTCAATAAAAATCATAATCTTATTAAAAATGATTATATGAAATAAAACACTGCTAATCTGTTTGCCCAACATTAATTTTCCTTTTTTATCTCCTTAAATCCATGTCTATTTATAATAGGTCCCCAGTGGACAAAATTAGTAAAAACCCTATGTGGAGGAGAGTTTTTCATTATAAACGGCACGCGGACTGTGAAAACACTTCTCCACATGGGTTTTTTCACGATTTTGACCACTGGGGCATCAAAATATCTAGTCGTTACAATCTATAATCAGAATATATATCCTTTCGGAGTTGGCGTAGCTATGTGTTGCCTAGTGTTGGTGCATAATCACTAACCTGATATCCCTGAAAACCTTGTCAATATCTACCAGATTTGAATTTAAAAACTAACATTGCAAATTATTGGAATTGTTGAAACAAAATCGGGTAATTAAATAGATAATATCGGGGATTTGTGTAACAAAATCGGCGAAATTACTAAATAAATTGGGGAATTCATTCGGTATATATGTCAGCCTTAACTATCTATCCCAGAATTCCGATAAACCATCTTTGTTGTTCCAGAAATTCCCATGTTGAGTTTTTGTAAAATAATTGCTTAAAAACAAATCGAAATTTTGGAAAATCGGGAACTATATACAACATTGTGGATCCGTGGCCGAGTGGTTAAGGCGCTGAGTTTAGAACTCAGGGGTCCCGAGTTCGACGCCGACACGAGGCTTTCGGTGGTAAAAATTACCTCACTGCCATTCCCACAAGGTTCACTGTAGGTGTTTCACAGGAAGGCAGGACCCTCATTGATAGCAGTTCAAAGAGAACTGAAGAGGCTATCCTGGGTAAGTATGTTCAAATAAATAAATAAATAAATAAATAAATAAATAAAACAGGATCGAGGAATTTTATTGAAATATCGGGAGAATAGTAATCGGAACAATGTAACCCAAACCTGACTAAGTCTGTATACACAGCATTTACAGAAAAGCAACTCTGCGCATATTACCTCTTCAAATAATCCATTCGTGAAGAACTAAAACATATTATAAACGTTACATAGACTTTACCACACTTTTTCCAATTCCGAAGATTTTAGTAAACACTGAACTAGTCTTGAAAAAATAAGGGTAAAGAGGCTTGCCTTATGTCAAAAGAAATTGTATATGAGGTTTTGAACTTTTCTATGACTTTGTAACAACTTCAAAGTCGTGGCCAGATCATCTCGTAGCGATCACTATCATATAAGCATTTAGCAACATCTTTGCAGAGCTTTGACGAAGCTAAGGGAGGTATTAGCAGCCCCGCCCACCTTTTTCATGAACGTCGAGAGAGAGATACGGATGTCACTATCATATAAAGAATTCAAACAGTTAACTGCTAACCACATGAATTGGTAATTGTAATTACCGCGTTCCATCAGACAGATTTGTTTGACACGGTGATCCGTAAAGTAAAAACAATTATTAAAAAGAGATGGTTAATGATTCGCTCTCTGTTGAAGCTTTTCATACCATCAGATTACCAATTTCCTGAATACACTCTCACACACATCTCCCTTTAAGTGTTTAACTAACAGAACGTGTGACTTGAGGGAATTTTCATTTTTCGGCTACTGTAGAATTTGCATTATCTATATCGCAAATATGGAGAATCAATTGAATAAATTCTCACGAAACTCAAACCACCTTCTGAAGCATTCTCAAACACATTTCTAAAAAAAGTGCAATAGATGCCAGGGTCGTATGTCAATGTTCCAACGGTTTTTGCTCGAGTTTATAGGCATTTATTTCTTTTAACGCAAATACACCCTTTCACACACTGTTTTTACTCTGCATAGTGCCTTGAGGTGTTTCCAGGGAGAAACGCAGGACCTTCATTGATAACAATTCATGAAGAACTGAAGAGGCTATATCCTGGTTAAGTTATCAAATCATTCGTTCATTCATAATTCATAAAAACGATTCTATCAAACTGTATAGGCTGTCGACGAGCCTGGCGAATCTTGTCATGTACTAAAATTCTCAGACGAGAAGGGTGAGAAAGTTCCAATTACGGCTCATTCGACTTTTCTATAGAAACGCTTGTTATATATAAGTGTTTGAAAGAACGACAAATCGAGACAACATTTTCCTTGCTCAATCAAACAAATGTAAACAAGCATTTCTATAGAAAAGCCGAATGAGACGAAATGGGAACTTTCCTGTAGTGCTAGAATAATAATATTAATTAATTTACGGTTTTCTGCCAAACCTACATATTACGGAATATCAACTTCATAAATCTTATTAGAAAAACTGTTATTCAGCACCGACTACGAACCAAACTATGAATGATAGTGAACTTTAACGAAACCATTGTTGAAAAATGGTTAACTACCTTGTCCAAAACTCCGTTTTTCCTCAATATTACATGAAATTCCCCGATTTCACTTCCTTCTTTTTCCAATTTTACAAGAAACGCCCCTAATTTTAGCTTACTAGTTTCCGACTTTACATCATCCACTCTCCAACTTCACTTCATGGATTCCCCGATTTCACTCCATTATTTCCCCGAATTCACTCCATGAGTTCCCCGGTTTCACTTCATCAGTTCCCTCAATTTAAGAGAAACTCCTTGACTTTGAATTTGATAATTCTCCGTTTTTCTTGCATTCATTTCCTGATTTGTACGATCTCGCCTTATGAATCATAAATCAGTTAATTCTTAATATCTGTTTCTGCATACGTTGTCAGAGAAAGGTTAACCTACTAAGTATAGACAAGAATGAACAAGAGTCCGTTGGATATTTACCTGTAGTGAATGCAAACGTGAGTATTAATAAAGTTAGTAGTAGCATTGCCATGTTAGAAGGTGTTTTTGGATAAGTTAAATGTTTTTGATGAAGGGCCATAATCCCAAGTCTTTGTGTATGGTGTTGTTAATAAGTTAGTTGATGACTCCAGCTACGCAATTAGTTAAAATACTGAAAAAGGAATATCATGGACATATTAACATTACAGACATACATAGGTCATTATAAGTATAACAATGTTGTTGAATATATAAACACAAAGATAAAAATATACTAAACAATAAAAATCTAGAAGCTTTAATTAATTGAAATCTTGTGTCATCATCAGGCCAAATCATCAATACACACATCTCTGTGTATGTATGACTTCCAATCAAAATCGTCAAAAGACACTGCTAAATCTCAGCTTTGATTGGAGATAACTAGTTGAAAATAATCATTATGTTTTTATATGATAAGACGCCTTCTCGACAAGGTGATGACACTATCAGTTCAAAATCGAAAGAGATTTGTATTCAAACACAAAACTCTTGTTGAAAATAATCACATTGTATGATCCATCTACCCAAAAACCCTATCCTTCTAGATTTAACTTAGACATAGTTTGTCTTCGTAATTCCTTCTAAGCACAGTTGGCCATAGTAAAGTTTTATCTTTTTCATTCTATTAAAACAAGTACACCTCAATTATTCGTTCTTTCCAACTTTTCTCCTGACTGAAACTTCAAACTTTCAGAAAAGCTGAAGAAAATTTCTGCCAACTTTCCTGGAAGTTCAAACTTCAGTCAGGAGAAATTCTAATCTAAACATACACAATATACCAAGAAACTTCTGCTTTTTTGTTGTAGTTTCTAAGACTTTTTGTTAATAGAATTAATCCAGTTCAGTACGACTATCTATTGTGAAACATTAATTTTGAACTTTAGACTGGTTCGCATCACAGTCATGAATGTATTCTAGAAGACATCGAGTTGAGAGAAGCCTGAAATCTTGCAGTGATAAAAATGTTAAATTGACAATTTTTCCAAACTAAAATTTTCCACAAAAAAGTCTACGAAACAATTTTGTTTTGATCAGTTGTAGAAAAATCAATGAGATTTTAATATGGGAAGAAATTAGACAGGAAAAGGATACTAAAATACCTCATCATGAGAAGCAGACTAAAACATAAGAAAAATATGGGAGCAATCAAAACTTATTGACAATAGAGTGACATCACTTACATGCTCAAGCCAAGGTCTTCATTCTGCATCGTGTCTGTGCATCATTCATATAAATAATATACTTTTTTTATTTAAAGCAAATCTAAAAAACATACATGAAAAAGTACAATAAAACTTTAACAGAATTTAAGTTTTCCCAAGGGAAAACCAAACAAAGCCATAACACACATACCAGTATACAATAAAGAATGTCATTGCTAATTTTTATAACATGCTTTTGCCAAATTTCACAACAAGTCATGTGTAAACCAGCAAATAACTGTAATTTTCATTTGCAAAAAAATGATAATGATCTGCAGTAATTAAATGACCACTCATTCACTTTTCATTAATGCGAATGAGATAAAAACAGTTATGTACGTGAGCAAAGAAACTGTAATACAACTGTATCCCTTAACAGACATAAACTAAACAAGGGGAGAAAAATGCTGTCACTATGTAAAAACGATTCTGAACACACCTTATATGTAAAATCTTCACAAAAAATACCACCAATTGACAGCAAAATGCTAGGAATCGCCACACCCTTTTTGTAAAATGATATCTTGATTCCATTTAAAGCTATCCCACTCATCATGGCATTTCTATGGTCCTGGACTTCTGGGTAGAGGCCAGGATTGATACCCCCCCCCCCTGCTGCTTCCCCCTTTCAAATGGATCTTCCCTTTTAAATCTACTACCCCCCCCCCCCCCCGACCAAAGGGCAGCAATAAACTAAATTTGATATAACCCATTTGGAACAGCATGTCATAAAAAGGAAAATAATTGAAAGTTGCTGTTTTTCAAGTGATAATAAAAGGTGTTTGTTGAAAAATTGGTACTAATGGAACTCAAAATTTAGTTACTACATGAATCACCAAGACTAAACTTTATCATTTTGTTCGTAACTATATTCAAAAAATTTTCTTTTCTTTCATGTCAAATTTTGTCATATCCCCCCACCCACTTTCCAGCAAAATCCAAAATTCTCAATTCCATAAAGGGGGGTTACAAACCATTGATGCACCATGGGGCGGCAGGCACTAATCGATCTCTACTTTCCTTTGAAACTGACAATTACAGCAAAACTAGGCAAAGAAGAATTACAAGCTATCCAATATGAAAAAATCGCTAATTTCAAAAATATTACTGATCACAAAAGTTATATTACACAAAAGCCATCTCTTCATAAAACTTTATGTTAAAACAAAGCCAGAAGACTTGTAGAAATCATTTTGGAAGCAATTATTTATATGCAAAAAATATAAAATGGAAATATATAAGAATGAAACAACCTTTCTATCCAAAATATTTCAAATAATAAACACATAATATACCAAAGAAACACCAAAATGCATGCTAAGAACAACCATAACAGAGCAACATATTCTGATACCTTTGTCTCAACTTCAGACTAAAATGGCACATTAAATGAATAAAACAGCACAAAATTTTCTTTAGTGCTGCGTTACAACAGATTTAGTATACCATTCCATATGAGGTTGATTGATATAGTATTTTTAGCTGTATTACTGTATATTAGTTTGAAGATGATACAAATATTGTGAAAATAAAAACACATTGCTGGTATCTTAATACACGAAATCATTCTTACATAGTTGACCACAATGTGTGTAGTACACACAAACAGAGTAATCAAAAACTCATGTAGAATTCATTACTGTGAGATTGAAAGAGGATTTAGCTATGAGCTATGTAAAGTATAACGGTGAAGATAAAAAGTTATCTTTTCTTCCCGCGCTTTTAAACAACATCATTAAGTTAGCAAAACAAGCCAACCAAGAATTTTAATATGCTCTTTATCAAAATTTACAAACAATCAGAAAAAGCTTTCTGAATATTTATTTGAAATTGGGGGAATTCAAAGATAAAACGACTTACTAAATCTTATTTAGTATAGTGGTTCTATCTGTTGATGCTTTTCATAATACGTACCATCAAATTGAAACATTTAATATTAGGAAAATATTAGAAGCTTTTTCTGTATGAACGATTTTTTATAATACAGAGGTCAAATAGGAGCTTGACAATTTCAAGAATAAACTTTTCCTATATACTAAAAGAAGTATTGAGTTATTTTGTTCAGCTAGTTTCATCTAGAAAAGACATTTCATATTAAGGGCCAAACAAAACAAGAACTTTTCATGCTGGAAAAGACGCAAAAAATACGAACAGCTAGCCTCAAAAAGGGAAAAAGTAATGGCAACAATGTCATATTTAGTAACTGACTTCGAAATGATGTCATTCTTGACAATTGATAGAATGAATATATTTCAAAATGTCATAAATCTAAAAAACATTAATGAATGAAAGATTCTGGGAATTTTCATTTCATTATCCACATTATTTTAGATCAAAAAGTTATGACGTGTAGAAAATCAGCAATAGCTCAACATCTCAGTACATGTTTTAAAAGTGTCATAATTCCTCATACTGTAGGACAGTTTTATTCACCTAATAAATTTTGAAACTTCTCACTGAAAAATTTTTATCTAAAAATCTTGCTCAAGAGGAGGGGGGAAGTTAAAACAAGCATAAGGTAATAACCTGTTTTACTGAAATAAAGATTCGTAACGTCAACAAGTCATCACGTACGGGGACTAAAATTAAGTTGTTTTTTTCTCCTAGATCCTATTTACGTACTATTTGTTTATGTTGCTATTTGTTATATATTACCTAGTTTATTTGTAATAGCCACAAAAATTTGATAAGCTGAATTCCTTTTAGTTACTCCTGATATCAGTCACTGATTAAAACATTGCCTGCTTGTCATAAACATTGACAACATTTCATTTGAGGGGTCTTTATAATTAAGCAATAAATATTTCATTTGCTTTAAAAAGTGTAACCTTTTACAACATTCCTGAAAAATTCTAATTACTTTTCATTAATTGGAAAGAATCCTAACGTGGCCAATTAGTTAATGAAATATGTTTTTGCCAAAATGGAAAAACAACAAACTATTATATCTTTATTTAGCTTCTAAATTCCATCATTTATATAAATTTCTTCACAAAAACTAATCACAGAATGCAAAGGGTTAAAAAATTTAGTCGCGTGGGTGCTGAAAAACCAATCTCTGTGGGCTAAATTTTTGAACAAGTTTTCATCATAACTTTTGATCGAGATTGGGTTATGCAATGAAACTTTTCCAGAATGTATAATTCTTAGAGTGCTTTACATTTACTTATAATAGATTTATCATACCATTCCTCCAAAATGATGTCAATTTTTACAAAAAATGCTGATTTCAGCATGAGCTTCCTACTCTTTTTGGGAAAGTGAGGCATTCGATTCATACAACCAAGGAAACTTCATCCTATTACCTTTTATTTGAGGAGTTATTTACTCAATTTGAAGTATGTGTTCGAAAGTTATAATAATTCATTATAAATTAGTTTTATTTTTCCCAAAAAAACCAGTACTTTGGCAAAGTGCAGATGTCATCAAAAATAAGCAGACTAAGACAAATCTTATTATAATTTTAAAAAACTTGACATAAAGTGCTAGTGTGCACAACAATGAGCAATTGTTGTTAATCCTATCAAAAGTTAGCCTGGGGAGGGTAACGCCTCCCCCTCCCCCCTGTTCATTAAACGTCCATGAAAAAGCCCATTCAGAATAGGGTTATATAAGTTTTATTAATTCTCTGATAGTCCCCTAGACGGTTAGCTCCACTAGAGTGTTAGACCCCCCCCCCTGAGATTTAGGTCCCCCCTGATGGGAAGAAAATAGAGCCCCCGCCGGCTTTTCTAGCTTTAACTCCCCCTCTCAGAGCCAGGGGGCTGCATTCCATGCTTATATATGGAGATTTTTGGTTTTCTTAAATATCTTTTTTACAGTGGCTATATATATATAATATAAAATAGTCATTTAGTGTTTTAATAAACCTTTTCATTAAGAAAAAAACATTTCAAGAAATGCTACCCCAGACTATTAAAAATAATTAAAAGTTATTTTACCCTGAAA
>JAUBWS010066177.1:0-14603 GCA_032270445.1 Darlingtonia californica
GATGATCTCAACGTACGATGTCCTCCAAATATATTATATAACACGAATTGTAAGACCACCTCGTCATCAGCAATTGCCAATTACCAATATACACCAAAAAATCCTTGTTTTCTTTTTTGTTTTGTCCAAAAAAAACCTTGTTTTTTGTTTTTGTCCGGAAGAAGTGAAAAGAAACATCGAAGCCTTAACCCTACAAGGGTTGGGCTTTTTTTTGATAACTATGGTTGGGGGGGGGGGGGCGATTCGAAAAATATTCACCTACTTTTCTATAAACAACCAACAAGGAGATACAGTTTAGGTTGCATTAAATGGAACTTGTAAAGTACTTTGATAGTAACCACGAGGAAGCCGATACTATAATAGTATTGCACGTAGTTCGTGTGGATACTACCATTGTTGTGGTTTCCAAGGATACGGATGTTTTCATTCTTTTGGTAAATGCATTTAAAAAGAATAAAAGAATGTAAAAGAATGGTACATGAAGATCAATTCCGACAATTTTGTAAATATTCGCGATGCTGTTAATCGTTTAGGAGATAAAATTTGCAAAATCCCCCCACCACACCCAAATTTCATGGCATAACAGGCTGTGATACAACCTCTTATCTTCATAATGTTGGGAATATTAAGCCCTTCAAGAAGATTGAAGAAAATACTGACTTGTTTGATTTGTTAGATAACCTTGGAAAATCAAAAAACATTGCTAACAAAATAGAGCAAAACCTTACAGAATTTGTAAAACGTGTATGTTACAGTGATAAATCTAAAGAATCGCTTGTAGAACAAACAGCAAGATTGTATCGAAAAATAGAGTTAAAATCATCAGTCTCACTTAAAAACGGGTGAAAAATGGTGGAGTTATACTAACTAAGTCAAAAGTTAACATTGATGTCGTCATCATCCAAGACTTTAAAGGCTTATAGGTTTTTATACGTCGATTTTCAGCCACAAGTTTTTTAATTATTTTCTGCTTCTTTTATCAATATCGTAACTATTGTCATGGTATTGACATTGCTTTCATGCTAGACTACTTACTTGCCAAGCCCCTATAAAAGAAGGGTACTCCAGACCCCATATACAGTAGGGTTAAAGAGCACATTAATCTTCAAACATTTTATGTTGAAAAGACTGATTAAAACGTATATTGGTTACAGTAACAAACTTTACTGAGAATACTAAGTCGTACAGGGTATTTCTAACAACAAAATTGAATTGAAAGTAAACGAACTCATTTTGTTATTGCCTTAGTTTTCAACGGCTCTTATCATATTAAACGGGAGCACGAGTGTCACCAGACGAAATTGGAATGTAATTTTAGATTTTGTAATCCTTAAAGCTTTAAAAAACCGTTTCTCGCATCTTCTCTGTTTCAAGGCACTGTTTTCTCTGAATAGCATAACATCTTTAATATTACCTGATACCTAAAGGTTTTTCTTAATTTCTTATAAGCGGAACAATGAAATTTTGCACATAGCTTCTTTAATGATTTTGTTAAAAATTTCAACGTTTCAGATCCATTAGATGGTGGTTCGCGACATTATCAAAGAAAATGTGAGTTTGTGGTCGAATCCACCTCTATCCCCAGCCCCTTGAACTTGTAGGTTTGTTACCAGTCCAAATTTTACCCTATGTGCTAATGTTAACAAACAGCTCATCCATATAAATAATGATATTATTTGAGCGAAAAGAAAAAATGTCATGGCAGTTATGGTCTGGTCTGCAAAATAAAAAAGTTTATTAATTAATTTATTTTTCTTTCATCTGCTTTATATAGGTTAATAAGTATACTGATAGAGAATTTCTTCAGTCGCATGCTAAAAACCTTAGTTTGCTAAAATGTCTTATTTCAACCTTTTTAACGTTTTTTGTTGCTTTTGCATACAGATGGGTTTCATGGCTTCTGTGGCAAGTCGATCGACTACTTTTTCTCAAAAATGAATTACTCAAGAGTATTTTTGGAGGACTTGTTGATCCAAATAGCATTGCCATTCCTTTGATTGTACTGGTTTAAAACTGTAAGTTTACCCTTTCATTTTCAGTTTACCCTTTGAAGTTCAAAAGGGTCAGATATGACCATATACACAATGAACCGGCCGGGAATCGGATTTCTCCAAAATGTAGCTACAATCTAAAGATAGATAAAAAAAAGATACCAAAAGTTTTGATTGGATATTTGTCTCCAAAATAAGTTTAATATTGTTTTTGACAATTTGTAAGCATTCGGTGGTCGACCGACGTCAAATGATTTTTTTGTTACTAGCCTTTAATGAAAAAGTAGTTCACCCGATTATTCAGGCCTTTAAAAAATCTCACTTGGAACAGAGTTGGAATAGCATGAGCTCTTTTACCATTTCAAACTGTTCAGACGAAAGAAGTAAAGAACACATTAACTTTATGCATGCAAATTGTTTTTTTTCCCACAAAGAATATCAATAAAATCTGGTTTACAAATTAATTCAGCAAAAAAAATTATTTCAATCTTATCTAAAATATTATAAATTTTCCCACAAATAGAATACAAGAAAAGCTGGCTTCAAAATTAATTCGGCAACAAAAAAAATCTGTTAATAACAATTTAAAAAATAATCATATCTAAGGAAACTGTCTATTTTCCAGCAAAGTATACTAATAAAAACTGGTTTGAAAATATAATTCGGCAGAAACAAAATCAATTTAGCTAAACCAGGCGCGTATCTGGTGGTACTGTAAAATTACAGAAGGAGTGTAAAATATCGGTAAAAAGTCATTATCTAATTGTCATCGTGGGATAGATGATGACATTTAAATTACCTTTCGCTCTCCTCCTGTAATTTTTTAGTACTGCTAGATCTGTGCCTGGCTAAACAGCTTAATTATTTCCCCTCAAAGAATACCACTAGAAACTGATTCAGACAAATTAATTCGGCAACACAAAAATCAAATTAGGTAAAAAATTGTCTATTACCCCTAAAGAATACCATTAGAAAATAGTTCAGAAAAATAAATTCGTCAATACATAAATCAAATTTGGTGAAAAATTGTCAATTACCCCTAAAACAATACCACTAGAAAATGGTTTATACAAATTAATTCGGCAACACATAAATCAAATTAGGTGAAAAATTGTCTACTACCCCTCAAAGAACACCAGCAAAAACTGGTTTACAAATAAAATCGACAACACATGGTTGGTTTCTAACTACTCCTTTCCGTGAAAAATTTGTTACCATAGAAATACAGATCATCCCTTTTTTTGAAAATTAAAATGGTACCGTGAAACAAAATGAAGGATACCAGTTAAAATTAACCGAATTTTCTCATGAAAAATGAAATAAAACTCATTTACTTTCTTATCAGAATAAAGCACTTTTATAGAGCTTTCTAACGATACTTTGTTTTGAGAAAAGGGAGATTGATGAAGAAATGTCGAGAAAAGAAAACTTCAAAATGTTTGTCAAAAGTCTATCAACACTACAGCCACATGCAAAAAAAAATTGGAAATGGAGAGGACAATTTTATTTCTATGCTAAAAGCTTCTTTTTGGGTAAGTTATTCAAGATCTTATTGCCGGAATACCTAAATTTATTCAAGGCCACCTCTAGAGATATTTTTGTGTTCGCCTTACAGGTATTTCTATATAGGAATTCAGCCGGTGAAAATCAACAAAATTTCAATCTTTTGAAAATTAAAAAAACAACTGTATCACTGGAAAGCTCAAAAAAATCTGTAAAAAAGACATTTAAACGAGTATATGCGATTTTTTATCGTTTGTACATAAACTAAATTTAAACATTTTATTGGGAGCTATTCAGTTTACTTAGAGCTTTACAGTGGTATACTTAGTTTTTATTTTAGATTTTTTGCTCCGTTCTTTTGCCCACAGAAAGTCTCATAATATATTACAAATATTGCTGTAAAAACCGAACACTGAACCAACTAGAATTTTAACGTTCGGCAAAAAAATGTTATCTTATACTAAGGGGAATGACTTGAGACACTTGACAATTTTTCCAAAAACTTTGCATAGTTTCCCAAGTTTGTTTGCAAGTTTGCTGCCTGACTACGAAAGCAGCCAACGAGGTATTTTTTAAAACTATCTGTTTTCCCTAGAAATTTGCATGTGTTTGGGAAATAATGACATAGCTACTTTACTGGAAAATTTGATGTGCTCGGCGCAAAATGGAGAATACAACGTATTCTGGTACCATTTGATTTCTTTTAGATTTCCTGGATAAAAAGAACAGATATTTTATCCTTCTGACTCCTAGATTTTTTAGAGAAAAATGTTTGTTTCCCGAATCTTATGAGGTATTTTGACAGTATTTGTGCTTTGCTACATTCATTGTCAACGTGACCTTCCTGTAAAAAAAGAACATATAGTTTGTATTTTGGGCTCGATGGATGCTTCTGTAATTACTTTGTTCTCTTTATTTTATGCTGTTAAATTTATTGAAATATAGAATTTGTTTAATTTCTGCTCTGAGAATCAATTCTCGAACGTTGTAAAAGCATAACTTAGGGAAAATCTTTTGTGAAAGTAATTAACTTTGATGATGCTGTTTTTTTTGCGTTAGTAACTATTTGTATTGTTTATGTATATCTATAACCTTAATTCACTTTTAAAAGTTTTTACGTGTTGAATATTACATGTTTCTCTTTCAGAAGATATCTCAAAAAACTAACCAAGCAGAGTTTTCAGTGGTTTTTATATGCTACCCACATGGAACTTGCTAGAAAACACTAGTTTATAAATAAAGTTTAGGAATGTTCTAGAAACAAAGATGGTAGCTTAGGAAGAAAAGTAAAGAATGTTCTAAGGTAAGTTATAGAGTGTTCAAGTGTTATCCAATATGCAATGTCATCTTTAGAATTTTTTAAGTTTAATCTGACTAGAGTGCCAATAATTTCAACACGATCTACGATCTAAACTACGATCTTTGTCGAGTTTTCTTTTCCCAGTATTTCTTTGTCTGATTTACTTTTCTCAGATTCAATTTATCAACGGAAAGCTCTTTTCAAGTAGTACAACATTCTTTAGGTTTATTTATCTTATCTTCCAACTGGTATTCTTCATTTTGATACAGACTGAAGATTTGATCCAGTAATAATACCTCAAGGGAAATAAGAAAAACAACTTTTCTTTCAAAATGTGTCCAAACTAAATCACTCTCTTTGAACTTAACAGAATCCTGTTGTCGTATATTAATAACGAGGAAAGATCTGTAGCTTTAATTGATTTATTTATTTACGGAAAGGAGTATACATTGGAAGTCATTTTGTGACACACCAAACCTTTATATTATCAAAATAGTTAAACAAAATAGTTAAACAAAATGAAAAGAACGCATTCAATTTTACCGCGAAGATTACCATTAGAAACTGGTTTAAATATTAATTCCAGTTTTTAATTCGGCAACAATAAAAACGGTATCGGATTTTCCTCGTATTTTTATTGCTTTCCAATTGGAAATAACGCAAGAACCATTGACGGCCCACCACTTTACAATCTACATCATGATTAGCTAAGTATTTGGTATCTCCGTTTCCCATTGAAGCCCATGCCGTGTATCGCTTTTTGCAAGCTATTCGATTGCGAAGATTTGGAATATCTATCTTATTACACTTGTAAGAGTATCGAATGTGATTCCAAGATCTCCATTCCCACACATATGTTTTCGACATACCTTCAGCGCTATATCCGTTCATGAAGTAATACTTAGGACAACCAACAAACTGTTCATTCAAATGGTAATTCTTCCAAGCTTTTGTCCACTTGTTTTGTTTCTCTGTCATAATGAAATTATATCGGCGCATCTTACAGCAACGTTTGAGGAACCTAATATGCGAACCCAATTTTTGGTATTGGAATCTTTGCATCACCCATAGCTTTTTACAAGTTACCCTTGGACCATAAAGGTTAATGACTTTACCATTACCATAAGTTGTATATGAAGAAGAGCTGTCTTCACAATACTCAGGACAGTTGCTGTCACTTTCATCTTCCCAATCACCGCAATCATTATCGTAATTGCATTTAGAACCTGCATCTATGCATTTATTTTTGTTCCTGCAATGATATTGATCGGCGATGAAGCAGCTTTGTTTCTCCAAGAAACTACCCGAACAACTACTTCCAGAACCATATGTTGTGATCTCAATAGAACGGTTGCGTATTTGACTTCCTTCATAACAACTACTACAACTACAAAATCAAAAATAAAGAAACTGCATTCAAAGAAAACTTTTATCTATTCAAACACCTCTTGTGCAAAATCAATTTTTAACTGAATCGTAACGGGGGCTAGAATTTGAAAAATGAGTAATGTGTTAGATACCTAGCTTGTATAGAAATGTGCTTGATAGCAACCATTTTTTGTAATACTGAGCCAGTTCTTTTATTATTATAAAGAATTACAAACTAGCAGACCTGTAGGTATCGCACTTATTTACAAATTTATAATTTAATCGTTCTGTTTGGAACAATTTTTGATTATGACCATCTTGTTATTGAGTCCGTCACTCACCAATTGATATCTTAATTTTGTTCCTTGACCCGAACTCGTCTCCAAGGCTCCCTCTTGTCTTGTTACACATAAAAATTATTTATTGAACACATAAAAATTATTTATCTTTGTGATGGCGGCGAAAAATCAATTTGTGTTTACCAACGGAGAGCATACGAAATTTAAAATACCTGGAATAGTTTGACCATGAACTCCACTGGCAATCTCTGTCTTGACACCTAACACCATAATACGATTGATTATGACTTGAATGGTAAGTGAACTTCCTGCAATCACACTGTCCAGATTGATCATCACATTTTCCACCAATACTTCCCGTTCTATCACAATCACATGGTAAACATTTTGATTGGCCTTGTTGATGACATGTAGTGTTATATGCTCCTTTGAGGTAATAGTTTTCTTTACATTTATTTGGTATGGACATCTGTGGATGAATATACATACCACAGACATTTTCTGAATTAGGAATGTCATAGTAGCATATTCTCTCTTCCAAAAATGATACCTAAGATGTATATGAATTTTTCTGGTATTTAAGACTGAACTGATGTGAATATTTATATTTACATCTACATTGTAACACTTAACACGAGAAAGTATTTTGCTATATTATGTTATGTGTCTGTCTGTTTCACCACGGTCGTTGTCTATATTTGTTTGTTTTTCCCCCCATTTTTTCCCCCAAAAAACCCTTTTGCCGACACTTTATTCTAAATGTTTTTTCTAAATTAAATTTTAGATCTTAAAAACTGAGCAGAGCCTATGATTCCAATACTTTATATATTCGTCTCTCATGAATTTTTACGATACCTTATTTATGCTTGGTTTTGATGTTTTTTTTGTGTACTCATAGCAACATGGGAGTTCAAGTTGGTACGTAAAAATTTGAATAACTAGAGATTTTCGTTTCATTGTGAATGAAAAAAGCTTTTTATAATTTTTGAATATAAAAAAAGTAATAAGTTGAATCTTATGTTTTATTCATCTCGCTCTTATAAATATAAAATCCTTACAATTGCAGAGATTTCAGCTTGGTAGTTTTTATAAATTTTGTAAGCGAGTATTAAGTCTCAAATATTTATTGAAATTTGTCCAAAATTTGAAAGGTTCGGAGTTATTTTAGTAGAAGCTAATGACTAGTTTAACAGGCGGAGTTGGTAGGAAATAGTTACGATAAAATTATTACAGTCCGTAACACGCTTGAAACGTCATTTTTTTTGACGAAAATTTCACAATAACAACCGACGTTGGGTTTTATTTGTGTTATCTTTAAAATTGCTTTCATTTTACTTTCTGACACGAACGGCAGATTGAAATTACCTTAGTTTACACAATATCTATGGTCAATACTATTTGGTGGGGTGATTTCTTAAAACTTTAAATTTTGTTAGCTCTACATTTTTTACCTGTTTAATGCTATTTAGACAAGATTTGTGAATTAAAGGTAGTGTAAATTTTCTCAGCTGCCCTCCCTCCCGCAATACATTACCGCTACCATAAGAAACCCGAATACACAATAGGGTTAATTGTAGTATAGTTTTTTAATTTTGGAAAAATATTGACTTAATTTCGGTAAAATGATGTTGATAGATAGCGCCATACCTGTTTCTTTAAAACTTCAACAAATTCCTTTGCAGCTTTTGATGTATCTTGTTCTTGAATGTCTAAGGATTCAATCCAGATGAAGTAAGCTTCTTGCTGAATAACAGAAAATTTGCGAAACACATCGTCTATCTTTTTTTTGTAATCATCTGTGCAAACAAGATTCTTGTGACTATTTATCATAAGAATCATTAATGGCTCATGCTCGAAGATAAAATCATCACCATAGAAAAGTTTTTTCAATTTAGATATCCATGGTTTTACCTTATCCAAAGCAGATGCTGCAAGCTTTTTTCGACTTTTATCATTATCCTTTCCGGACCTTTCCTTTAAGGCTTCAGCTGTATTTTGAATATCCTCTATAGTTTCTCCGTAATTATCTCTCAAAGAATTGAATTCAATTTTTGCTTCAATTTTTTTGTAAGATTTAATAAGCGTTTGTGTCAGTTTAGAAATTGCTGCTACAATACGTGTAGAACCAGCGTTGATCTCGTCTCTCAAATCTTGGACACTGTAATAGGTGTCTACCAAATTTGGAACTTTTAAAGTTTCTGTTACCATTAAATCCATAGTTGCAGAAAGACTAATCTTGGAATGATTTTCGCATATGTCACCATCAAAGTTCTTTGGGCATTGACATTCACTGATTTTTGAGAACGGTAGTTTCACGCATTTCGCCTTTTTGTAGCATTTCTTTGTGCATAAAGTTTGACTATCAGCTGATTCTTTTGAACGAAGCATTATGATAACACGGACTTTTTTTTTTTTAAAAATACGTAAATAACGGTTTTTAAGTTGTATCTTTTCATCAATAATAGAGTAATCGTAAGTTTTTCGAATACTTTGAGTGACCTCTGTATCCAAAACAGTAACACTCTGAATAAATCCCCATAATTCCTTTGCTTTAATTCTTTCTTCGATCTACAATTTACAAATTTAAAACCTTATATACCGTTATTTCACAAAATAGAAACTGGAAAAACTATAATGTATGTAATACGTATCATACTCAAAAGTAATACACAGATGAATACCCTGTACCAGAGTCTTAGCACGGAAGATTCATTTTTGCCGTATGCAGGAAGGTTTTGCTACAGACTAACAAACGAAAAGCCTTCTTTCTTACTTATAAGTCAAGTGACTTGTATGAGATTTTAATAAAAGCGAAGAAATAGAACGAGACTTGAAGAAATGATTTTCCAAACAAATAAACCATCATTTCATTATCTGAATAGAAAATGGAAGATCTATTTACACTATGATATTTTAATGTCGGAAATTTACAGTAAATATTTTCATCTAGTCTTTATTTATATTGCGATGAAAAGTTAAGCTAGAATATGTTTTAACTGAAAAAATTAGATTGAACAATTGTTTTCGGTAGTCTCTCAACTTTACAGCCAATATATGCTCAATATTACTTGAATTCTAAAGTTCTTGGATCCCAGTAATGGGCCAACTTTATGAAAAAGAAGAAATAAATGAAAAGCTGACTTACCATGGATAAACAATCACCATCTTCAATAACACATTTTTTCCTTTGGTTTACACTAGTCTTGATAGCCTGAATGACTGCATTATGATCAGAGACTGAATATTCTCCATTTGGATCATATGGTGTTGCAATAATAATGCGTTTTTGGTTTTCCTTTTGCCCAGGTACATTTGAAAATCCTTCAATAACTTTATGTGTTTGAAGATCACTTTTGAATTCATTGTAAGAATGAACGTTCTAATAAAAAATGTAAAATACCTATACAACACGACGACGATGGAGGACTGCATTGGGGCTCGTAGTGTTACAGCTTATGTTAAGTTGAATAGTTGTGCCTAACCTGAGCAACTAACTTGATTGACTACGCAAGCTAGTTTTTTATTAATAACCCAAAATTATAGGAAGAAAATAACACAATTTTTCAATTTTGTCAATATCTGCAAAGGTTGACACATCTTTTGATGTGTATATAAAGTTTTTTCTATGAGGGCTTTTAGTCGGAACAAAGTTACAATAAGTTTAACACAGACCGCAACACACCTGAGCTGACAGACCTTTGTTTTAAATGGTAGCTTTTGCTAGCTGATAAGTTCAGAGCACACCCTAAATTGAAGTTGCGATCATCATTTGTAGAGTCATGTAGAAAAGCAAGAAAAGAAATAAGATATCTAGTTTAGCTAGGGTTACTTTAAAGCATATAGGTACGCCATTTGGGTGTGCCTTCCTTGGAACACTTCAGGGAACCATGCAAAATTAAAATCAATTGATTTGTACCCTGGAGTCGAGGTTAGGTTTGTTGTACTTCTCAAGGACAAAAGCATTATAAACGGGCTTCTATTAAGCTAAACAAGACGGGGGTGAGAAAATTGAAAACTCAACCAGGGAATTTATTACACATGAACGATACATAAAAAAACTAATTTCAAACATACCCATTTCACCCAGTCATATTTTTTGTCCAAAAATAAACCAAGTGCGTTGTTTGCATCGTCGTCACTTGAAAAATCTTTTTGGTACTTCAAGTCTGCAACATCCTTTGAAATATAATTTCCGATGTTTTTGTAGCACTGGTTTTTCACTTTGTAATAATAGTCCCTTGCTGTATAAATAGAATTTAACCAGCGATTGACAGATTTGATCACACTTGTGTTGCTTCCTGCCAACTTGTGGTAAGTCAAAATAACTTGTTGTCCACGCTGTGCCAGTTCAAATATGGATTCTGTGAGTTCGGTCAATTTACCAATATTACATTTGAATTTATCTCGTGTAAGTTCCAGCAAAGGTTCTTTAAAAACAGTTTTTTCTGTCAGTCCTTTTAAAATCTTATCAAGGGAAAATTCAACTTTCTTGAAATAATCCAAGTACCGGTTAGCTACTTGTAACCGTAATTTCTCACACTGATTTTTACTGGTACATTTAACTTTTGTTATTTCATCAAAAAGTGTTTTGAGCTTGTCATAACCAAACCTGACATCGCCTTCCATATTGATATATTCAGCTCTTTGATTCTCGTAAGTAATCAATGTTGCAATATTGTCAAGTTTCTCAGTGATCTTGTCCAGCTTGTTGTTCGCTCCGGCAAATTTTTCTTTCATGTATTTCAACTCTGCAGAGTCTTCCTGAGGTAAAAATGCAAAAATAACCGGGAGAAAGGCACCAACAGCTCCAAGCATTGGTGCTAATTTCCCTATGCTCGACACCAAAGGGCCAACAGCTTTGCCAGCAGCTTTAAGGGCATCTTTACGGTCTTTGATTTTATTTGCAACAGTGATAACCGCATCAAGGCTGCTTGTGATTCGATCTTTTGTGTCTGAATCAATTTTTCCAAAGCAGACAGTGGAACAAAGTACAATGATCAACCATGAAAAATAAAAAACTTTCATTTTTAGAAAATCTAGAAATAAAACAAAATTATTCGAAATTTGAAAAAGATTTTCTTAAATGTAAGTTACTGGGCGCACATTACCGCTACATAATGAAGAATGATTTCAGGGATCACTAGTTTAACTACAAGTTCTTTCTTTGGAATGCCTTTCTTTATAGCAGTTTTTTTCAATTGAAGATGTCGCTTGGACAACGAATATTATTAAATCAGTTTGATTTTCCAACGTCAAGATTAGTAATATCGAATTCTATGAATATAATGGCAGTTGGCAAGTAAAAATACTTATATTTTCGTTTATATAAGTTTTCTATGAGCATGAAATTTGGTCATTTTTAGAAAGATTAGACCTTCAAAATTGCAAACTGTTCTTGACCCTTTGGGCCCAACCATGTTCGGTTAGGGTGAATTAGTACACGCTTTTCTTTTTATAAAGATGGTGTATTTTCATATCAACATGAATTCTCTTAAACTTTTGCCTAAAACCGTCTTAATACATTTTTAGTATATTATATTATTAATAATATCAATTTCATCATTTATCGTTAAAATGTTTTTACTTTGAAACGCAAGAAATAATGGTAAGAATAAAAGAGATGTGGGATAAACATTCTTGAAAAAGAAAGGATTTTTTACTTTTTTCAGCAAAAATTAAAGACTGGCATACTCTTAGGACATTCTTAATATTCTGCCCGATCTCATCTTCAATATTCCTACAGAGTATATTCTTATAAAAATGCGTGTAAACCTGGCAGCTTCTAAATTATGGCCCTTTCAAAATCGTTGGGTGAGCAACATATTTTGATTGAACGACTAACACATTTTATCAAGGAAGGTAATCAAATCAGGCTTCTTAACGCCACCAGGCCACATCGTGTATACCTAAATAGTGGTGAAAATCTCATGCCTCGTGAGTGTGCTATTATCTCTATTATTACATAATCTATTGCGTTTGATTGGCATTGCTATTTGTATTGAAATGGCTATTTATTTTTGATTAGATCATGTCCATTGTCATGATAACATCATCTTTCGCCGGCAGAAAACTTGTGATAATGTTAAGCTGTTTTGAATAACTTTGAATTCATCAAAAATTCTACTTAATTCTCACCTTACAAATTATCTGTACCAAAATAATAGCACATTTACAAATAATACAGATAAAAAATACTCATCAATTTAGTCACTGAGTATAAGTTTTTTATAGAACAAATTAATATAAGAAAGGTTGTGGTGGTGAACGAAAATCGGGCACTACTAGGTCCGTGAGCCACCACATCTAAACGTCAGCACTTCAACAATGACGACGATGGAAGTTTTGTTTAGATCTGTCTCGGGGTGAGGAGCTGAGCAAACACACCCTTAAACAAATGGTTGAACATCTTTCCTACCTCTTATGACGAACAATCGAAAATACTACAAACAGAAAATTGAAACAGTCAACAACGGAAAGAACGGACGTGTAGTCCATTATTATTATTATTATTATTATATAAAATCTTTATACAGGATACATAAGCTTCAGCTTAATAATTATGCTGCTATTAATGCTAGTCCTGTGTGAAAAATATATATAGAACAATAGGTTAATAAAATTAGTATAAAAGTTAAAAATAATTTTTTGAAGTCGATAAAGCTAGATTGTCTATCTGTTCTTTCCAAGAAGTGTGACAACTAAACCAAGGATCTGCACTCATAACCTGCCAAAACAATGACTCTGTCAACAAATACGAATTTCGCTGGTGCGGAAACTCTCTAAAACGACAGCACGGTGTTGGATTTATAGTCAAGATTGACCCAAATATTGAACTGATTCAAGTTGGTTACGTTATTGCTCGGATCATTGTGCTCTAGGGTAATGGCTGTCTACTGATGTCTACTGAAATTCATCAATTGTTATGCAACGAGAGTAGTTAATCAATATTTTATTAAACTGTTCACAAACAAATTTAAATACCAAAATACCAGAAAGTTATCTGCCTCAGAGTCTTCAATGCATGTAGTTCAGCCTGGTAAAATTCTTCACTCAGAGAGAACACTGTTATTGAAGACCTCCAGAATAAAAACAAAGGTGAACAATTCCATAATCTTGTTCAAAAAAATTGAAAACTGTCTGTATTGAATAAGTTGTTTAACCACAAGAAATGTCGAAGAAAATGTGGTGTAACAAAGAAAGTGTACGATTTATACTTTGTTGCAGCTGGCTGGAACAATACCCAATGAATTGTAGAGTATATGATCAAGATGGCGGCGTGTAAGACGGTCGTCTGAACTGTTGTTGTTATACTTGCAATCTACTTTTACTAATCGTAGTTTTATTTGTGTACAATCGTATGAGAATCATCTTGATTTGGTTTATAAGCTTAATATTTCAAGAAGTTTGTTACGTCGACAAAACTAGATTTTTAGCAAAAACAAATCATGCTGTATATACAAGAAAGCTATGTGGATATTATTATTGTTAGCGTGTGGGGATATAGAGCTAAACCCTGGACCCCTTACTATGTACAATGCAAACCGTGGAATGAAATTTTACCATCAGAACAATCAAGGTTTGTTACACAACTTTGCTAACGTACAAGCCCTCTTTGATCAACAGAATATTGATATTATGACTTTTTCAAAATCCAATATTATTAACTCTGGGTTCAATGATATCAATGAGATATACCAAATTCCTGGTTTTAACTTTATCAAAAGGAATAGGAGAGCAGGTCAGGGTGGAGGCGTATGTATGTACATAAAAGATAATTTAAAATGGGAAAGACGCAACGATCTAGAACGCGAAAACAACGAAAATATTTGGATCGATCTTTTTCTAACAAACCCGAAAAGTTTTCTCATATCAACAACATATCGTCCTCCGGATGGATCAAAACATTTGTCAAAACATTTCAATGAAAATTTTAATGATTGTTTGACAAATGCAACAAAAGAATCGAAAGAAATAATTCTCCTCGGGGATTTCAACATTAACTTCAAAAAACGAAACGAGCACAGGGAATTAAAAATGATTTTCCAATCACAAGGACTATCACAATTACAGTGTGTATCAAAAAAGTTTATCCAAGGTTATTGAACGCATTTTTGTTGTTAAATATTTGTTAACATTTTGCGA
>JAUBWS010066188.1:0-28854 GCA_032270445.1 Darlingtonia californica
AGTTAAGAATGAGATATTTGAAAAGAGCATAGAATTGTCTTCTTTCTGGTATAAAAATCGCATCTTTTAGCTATAAATTTAAAAAAATATAGTTGCTTAAAGTATGGGTTCCGTTTTTTTCAGGACACACTGTACAGCAAACAGAATGAATCTGAAGGGGTACTTTTTTTATGGACACACTGTAATTGCGTAAAGTTTGAGTTGCGTTTTTTTCTTCAGGACACACTGTAGCATGATTTTAATCGTCTAGTTCATTTCCTCATTAAATGTTCTCTCATTAAACTAAAAAATAATTTCATCTCAAAAGTAACATAAATAAAATCGTAGCTTCCAGGAATAAAGCGAACATTCAATATTTTAGGCAAGTTTGATAGTTTTATACGCAAGCGAGTCATTAATTTTTTCTGTAATGAGCTATAATAAAGAAAGTTATTTTTGTTCTTTCGGCATAATTTTGCAATAAAAGAAACTTGTTAACAAAAACGTGAACAATTTGGTGTTTTCAAAAAATGAACAAATCCTAGCTTTCAAATTGAATGATTAACATGTTCATTTTCTAATTAAACAAAATTGTTGATAAAGACGTGAAGAATTTAATGTTTTTAAAAATGAACAAATTCTGCTTTACGGAAATTAGAAGTTGCTCATTCATTGTGTCCATTTTTGAATTGAAAAAATAACATTATTCTCTGTTACAAAGGAATAAAATGATTTAATCAGTGGCAGTTTTTTTCCTTTCAAACGAACATTTTTCTGTTAAATAAATTAAGGAACAACAATTAAGAAAAAGATCATTAGGAGCTAAACACTCACAACATCCTCATAATATTCTTTACGTGTTCACCGTTCAAAAAATTGTGCGTCTTAGGGAATCAGTTGATTGTAATCAATCAAAATTGCCGTGTCACAATTAAATGTCTAAATTCTATTTTATTAAAACATAAATTTCAAGCATCATTAAGTTTTTTCAATGCTTTCAACTGATTTTTGTGCAAAACTTTCGTAAAAAAATGATATGCTATTAGGTATTTTCGGCTGAAAATGTGCACGCTGATATTTTTCTGACAAACAAAAATTGCTTGTGCTGACGTTAAATTAGGAGATGAAATGTTAAGTTGAAAAGTATTCAATCTCAACTACTATATAAGATCTTTTGAAAGATAGTAGATATGGGCACCAAAAACTCAGCATTCCTTTGGGTAAAATGGATTATTACCAGACGTCATAGATATAGAAACTAATAAAAGTTGAAGTAAAGACACAGATATCACTTTTCGTGACGCAAACAGAGAGTGGTAAATGGGTACCTAAAAAGTGTAATAGCATGATGCGGTCACGAAGCTGGAGTATTGTTCCTGAGGGGGGTGCTTTTGCCGTTAAAAAACTTTTAGGGGTGCAGAAACTAACCAAGATGGGGGAGGGGTACCCAAACTTTGAAGCATGCTATTACGTGTCACCCCTAAGGGTAAAAATTTTATGGTTTAATTGAAATTATGATTTTCATTTGTTTTAAAAAATCGTTTCTTTTGTGTGACTTCTTAATTGATCTTTAAGAGAATAACGAGATTTTAAAACACAATTTTTCTTGTTGCCACTTTTTTATACACATTGTATTATTGATCGATATAAAACATTATGGAGGAGATGCGTATCTTAAAATATGGTGATTTAACATGGGAATAATTATTGAACAGCCCCAAAATCATAATTTCTCAACCAACAATAAACAATAGTCTATTAAAGTCTTTGCATAATCTATACCTTTAAATTCATAAAATTTGAATTTAGTTATCCACTATTCGCTAATAAACTAGTTTTATCAATTTACAAAATCGGATGGATAAGCAGAAAGCGAGACTGTAAATTCGAAAAATCCATAAATAGAGTCCCGAATAATCGTCCCCCCGGTTGATAATTTTTCGATTTAGTCCATCCAGGACATCTTTATTCCTACCAACCCCCCCCCCCCCCCCCCCCCCCCTATTATTAATGTTGATCATAATGCAGACTGCTCATTTCGGTATCATATCGTTTTCCTTTTTCAACAATATAAATATATCGGCAATTTCGTTTCCTCTTCAAGAAAGGCGAGGTTAAGGAGAAAAAAAGGATATTTCTTGTTATATTGTTAATTTCACCTTTAGATTAACAAGATGGCGACCAGATGGTTGAGAATGAAGGAACGGAAAACAACAAGCATTATGCCATGTTTTTGAACAATTATTCTCTCACTTTGTTTTATCAGAATTAACAAAATGAAAAAAGGTAGAAAATGAAGATTGTTATTTCTCATTTCTCTTTGTATTCTCACCATGCTATTCTCATCCGTTCCCCCAACAGAACTCATAAAGAATGAACTTCGAATGGATTTTTCTTTAGTTGGCTCCAAGAATTGGAGTAAAAAGAGCAAGCCAATTCCTTTTTCTAACCATCATCATCAAGAGAATTTAGAAGTCGTACTACACTCATCACATTACAACGTCGCAAAGGATGACAGTGAAGTCAAACTTAAACAGTAAGTAAGCTTCTCGCCAATTTTTCCTTTATTACGAAATAATCAATTTATAGAATCTCCTTGGTTAGTGATGTTTTTTTACTAATTACTTTTTATTGCTTTCTATTGGAAATTTTATTTTTTCGTACGAAATATTCGCAAGTGGAAAACCGGCTTCAGTTTGATAATGTGAAAACATATCACGATACATAAGAAAAATCAATTTAATGTAAAGAAAACAAAAGCGAAGATTAGACAATGATTATGGATGGAAAAATTATTAACCGTTTTTTTTTAAACATTGCATGTATTTTCTTAAATACTTTACGCAAATCAATTATTTTGGTATCTATTTTGGTATTGAAATTGAAGACACTGAAGAAGAAAATTAACCTTTATCAATCTGTGTGCAGTGAAAATGGCGGAATTTTTCATGATATAAACCTGAATAATTCGCAACTTCGAATGCAAAAAAAAAATTAAAAATCTTTCTTCGACGCAATTTTATTGCTAAACGTTCGGAGGTAATTTAAATCCAAAAAGGGAAAAAACAGTTTCTCACTTTCAAACTTTCAAACCTTCAGTCGAAAGTTTTACATGTTTCTATCATGAAAAATCTTCATTAAATTTTCATTGTTTCATCGAAGTTCATTTATTCTCAATTTATTCAATTTCAATTATCGGTTTTGTAATAAAGATCAATAAATATGTTCCTCTCTTTGAAATCTGTCCAACGATACCAAATTATTGATTTGCGTGTTAGCTACACTGATTTAAAGAATTAGTGCAATAAATAAAAGAAGGACTTTATTTGGTTAATTCCAACTTATTTTTCATCATATATCATTTTTATTTGGTTAATTCCAACTTATTTCTCATCATTTTTAGGACTTTCATTCCTTTTTCTTCTCATATTTCTACCACAACGTCAATGTCGGAATATCGAATTCATTAATGACGAAATACCTGACATCAACCCGAGTCAAAAAAGAACGACGATACAACAATGTCGCCAACAATGTGAAGGTGTTTACGATCAATGTTTAACCCTGACGTCCGACATTCCCGACCAATTTGTCTGTCTATACAGTGTCAGCATTTGTCGGAGCCAATGTAAAAAGGAGAAAAGAAAAGGAGACAGTTTTACGGATTGGTATGTTTCAACCAAACGATTGTTACTGGAAAATAAAAGTAACAGGCATTTTGTTCAACAATAAACCTCTTTGGTGTCATCAAAAAGTGAAAAAAGCAAAAAAACTTATTCTAGTTCAATTCATGTACGATTTATTGAGGCTGTGTTTAGTTTAGAATTAGAGATATTTTCTTTTGTTGTACGAATTTTGATAGTTGACTTTATAAAACAAATTGTATCTCACTCCAGACACACAAAACCTAATGAGATCATATTTGGGGTATATAGCAAGCAAAAAAGGTACTTAACTTAAACATTATTTCTTCATATTATCTAGTGAGACGCGTATACAGAAGAAATACGTTTTTGGTTTATTGTATTTTCAAACCCGAACGACACATTCTAAAGGTTCAAAAATAATCGTATCTCACTTTTTAATAAAAAACAATTTGCATCCTCTTTTATATAAAAATAATGTGAAACTTTGCGGTTAAAGGGGGGCGTTTCAGGATGGTCAAATGAAGGGAACTCCTTTGTCACAAGACGAGGAGGCACTAATATCTATCATCTTTCTTCGTGTTGATATTCAATTTAGTTACTCGTTGGAGTATCGCAATTAAATAAGAAAAGGAAGAACGAGAGGGTGAATTTGTAGAGGAGTCACAAAGAGAAAAATGAATACAAGAGCAACAGGGTTATAGAAAATCAAACCAATAACCATACAGAGCGTAAAATTAAAAATTAAGAAGTCGAAGTTTGCAATAGATAAAAGTTATAGCTAAATAAAAGTATAGCTTTGGATTTAGGGAGTTCCTCTGCAAAATTAAGTAGGAGTTTTTTAAGTGAGATTTTCGACGCTTTACAGACAAAGGAAATTATAACAAAAAAGGATTTGTCAGTCGGATAAACACTTAAATGTTTACAAAAACATGAATCAGAGATAAGACATCGAAAGCTAAAAGATAATTTGTAATCATAATAAGATCATATATTGATAAGATCTTAAAAAAGCTTTCGGAATTTTCTGAAAATGACATTGAGGCCCACACAGGACCAAAAGTTTCGAAATATATTCAAGATTTTTCAATTTAATTAGCGGCCTATCCTCCATGATTACAACATCTGCTTGATAGTGGGATCTCTGTAAAGCGGACAACCTATAAGGCGGACACCTCCATAAGACGGACAGTAAGTTAAGGAACGGAATGATTTACAGTCAAACTCTCTTAAATAAATCTCTATAAAGCGGACAACTTACAAAGGGACATTCTTTGAAACGGACACTAATTTCTGCACCAAATGAAATTTTAGCTTAAATTGACACTCTGTAAAGCGGACATGGGGTGAAAAAGACACTTTTCACAAAAATATGTATGATATTTCATCATTTATTTACCACATTTAGTTATCTTTGTCTGCACTGTCAAAAATCTTCTCGAATTCTTTTTCTACCCAGTCTACGGCTTTCTCAGCGCCGAGAAACGTATACTGGACTAGGATCTTCGGGCCTTATCCCGCTTGCGCTTGCTATTTGTCTAAAAATTACTTTTATTGAAATCTCTATAAAGCGGATATCTCTCTAAAGCGGACACATTATTTTGCACCGATGGTGTCCGTTTTATAGAGATTCCACTGTGCTTTTGAGATAAAATAACTACGGCGTAAAAAACAAAACGTAACCGTCTCGCAAAATTTGTTTGAGTCTATCTTTACATTTTGACGTCGTCAAAAAAAAACAAGATATAACAATGCTTTATGTTTTTAACATAAAAATATATAAAAATATGAGGAATTGATTCGTATATACACAAGTTCATCGAAAAAAATACGACTTCAAGGATTTTTCTTTGTCCTCTTTTTTTGCACTGTCCAAATGGTTTTATCAGACAGTTGTGTGAAAATTCAAGGGTAGTCTAAATTTATCTTCCATATTGGCTCGTCATCGCCCTTCCCATACCACCCATTCCACCCATGCTAGTCATACCATTCATACCAGGAGCGCTCATTCCACCAGCACTACCTCCACAACATTGGTTTGGACAGGAAGGTGCACAGACTTGGCTACAAGATGATGGACACATTTGTGGTGCTGGCATCATTGGGGCGCCACATGCGGCACCTTGGCATGGCATTTGTTGTTGTTGTGGCATCATAGGCATCATTTGGGCGCCGCAGGCGGCACCTTGGCATGGCATTTGTTGTGGCATCATAGGCATCATTTGGGCGCCACATGCGGCACCTTGGCATGGCATTTGTTGTGGCATCATAGGCATCATTTGCTGTTGTTGTGGCATCATTATAGGAAGAATCATAGCAGGTTGTTGCTGTTGTTGCTGTTGTTCCTGCTTGCATTCATTCTCCTCACATGGTTTTGGTGTGGTTTGACCGGTTTTTAAAGCCTGTTGTTGGTCGTTAATGAACTGTTCAACTGGCGATGGTGTAGGCAGTTCAATATTTTGAAGAATGTTGACATGGCAACAGCCTGCATCACAGTAAGAATAACATTGGACCTTACAATCTGGAGTACAAACCAAGCCAGTTGGTTCAGCAACGTCTACGGGAAAAAACAAAATAATAATTTAATTAATTTTGTCATTAAAATGAAAACTTTAAGTTTTTGGATTTACAATTAAAGTCTTTATGAAAACTTTTAGAGTTGATCACAGTAATGCTTATGTAGCTAAAGATAGTAGAGGAAAAGGAACGAAGAGAAATAAATATATTCAACAACACCCAGTCAACACATAACGTTATATGAACGTCTCTGAGAATTAATCACGTCGTAAAAACGTTGAAATGACGCAAAATCAATTTCTTGTAGCAGCTTGGGTAGAAAATTCAACTTCCTAATTCACCTTATGCTGAATACATTTGAAATGAAAACGCTGTTTTCATAACGAACAACTTCAAAATCAAAATACATTCGCATTTTCATAAACGTAGGCGAAAACATTTTTTTTCCTTTTCCTGCAAATGTCAGTGTGGGAGTGTAACATTGATTTCATTTTTCATCTTAAACGAGATGAAATGATACAATGATACGTAAAAAAACAATAAAGTGGGGCGGGGTAATGCCTTTAAAAATCAACAGGTACGTACTAATGAATATTTTGGGTAAAAATACCTTTAATAATAGAATTTCAGTGAATTTTGAAAAACATAGTTTTAGCTTTTATCACTTGCGTCTACAGGGTGTAAAAAAAGGAAATTGTTTATAAAATAACCAAAATGTTAAATTTTTCAGTTTTGATACCAATAAAAAGCTACACATCTCTTCTTTAAATAATAAAAAAGAAATTAAAATTAATGACCGATTTGTTAATTCGCAAATCTAAATTTAAGTCATGAAGGTGAGATTTTAAAAGGTTGAGATCGCTTTAACTGGAAGATATCACAAATCGCATTAAAAAAAGGTTTTTCAAACAGAGGAAGTTGTTACTGAAGTTGTTAGCAGGGTGAAGAAAATATTCTGTTCAAGAAGCGATGTACCGACTGACAGAACTCTTTGAAAAATGTAAGAAATTACTTAAACCAAAACCACCAAAACATCCAGTTTCATGAACAGGTAGAGTACATAAATTAAATACAAGTAAAGTAAGAAATTTATCATAAACAACTTGGAAAATATGCATGGGTGCTTAAAAAAGTGTTGAGTTATTGTTATGCTTTTGATTGCTCTCCATTTAAAGCTATCTCCGTTTTTAAAGCTATCTCACCGTCATGACTTTAATATAGATTTGCGAATTAACAAATTCAATTTTAATTTTTTTTAATATTCAAAGAGGAGATGTGTAGCACTTTAATGCTACCAAAACTAAAAGATTTAACCTTTTTGTTATTTTTTAAAACAATTTTACTTTTTCACTAAACTTTTTTTTTATTCACCCTGTATTATAATTTTGATTGAGTACTCAGCTCCGGGGGGTGATAATATTTATTAATTAGTTAATTAATGTTTTATCATTAGTTAATTTGTTAGTGTGTTAATTATTAATTAGTAAAACCTTAAGAAATCAAAATATAAATTGAAAAGAAATGTTTCCATTTCTAAACCATTTCATTTTTCCCCCAAAAAATCTTTGGGGCTTTTTAAGAACTTCGAAATGTTGAGAATTTCCAAAGGTCAATAACATTTATCCCTAATTTTCATAAAGAGAAAGGGGCGGGGTAATTTTACATACACCCTGGTACCCTTTTTCATAACTCAAATAAAAACCAACCATAAAGATTGTTAGAATTTTGCATAGAACCAAATTCTGTGAAAAAGATTTATAGCTCATCTGAGTGGCGTGGGTAGCAATAATTTAAATGAAACTTATTGATAAACACTTTACCCCGACGTTACACAAATGTTTACTAGCGACGGAACGACGGTTTTGTGCTGACCAGGTGAGCGCTAAATTACTTCAAGTTTACCGGGTTTCCTAAGGGGTATGCCTTGAAATTCGGACATCCAGAGGGGTAAGAAAAATTTAGTAAAATTATGTATCCTTGACCCTCGGGTTACAATCCTAAGATGGTTAAAACGGTTCGGTTGTAGACGATGTATACAATCAACTTACATGCGCGAATAAAAAGTGGATGGACTTCATGAGTTCCCAATTTTCCTGATTTTAAAGCATCTGTGAGACGGTTCAAATGTTTTCCAGCAGTGTAAAATCGCAAATACATATCGACAATAACACCACCGCTAAAAACAAAACGAAAATCATTTAGTATCAGTTATCAGTATCATCTTTTTAACTCTCTTTTGAAACTTGGCAAGGTCGTAATATATGAAATTTTCAAGTTTAAGACGTTCGTCAAACTCAATTTCTCCAACATAATGTCACGTCATTAACTTAACATAGCACGGTGATCTCAAACATTTTCCACAAACGTAATCCACGTTGCTTTTCGGTAGTAAGGTTTGCAAACTCCGAGTGAATATTACCTTATAGGACAAAAAAATGACGGACAAATTTTTCGTCGTTTAAATAAAAAAGAAAGTAGGTAAACTTACGCTGTAAGAGCGCGCGTTGAAGCTTCTTTTTCTTTTTCTTTTTCTGCATTTGGTTGTCTACAAGAAACAAGAGGAGATTAAAAATAAGTTTTAATAAAATTCAACCAAGACAAGAGAAAAGAATATATTTATAGAAATAAAACATAAATACTTAAGTTTAATTTGTTCTGAGCCAAATTAAGTCTGACTTGTCTAATTTAATCCTACCGGCTTGTTCATAAGATGATATCACTAATTACGTCGTATCCTGAATCCCAGTCTTGTAGAATTTTAGACAAGGCTTGTAGAATCAAATTAGACAAGGCTTGTAGAATCAAACAGGTGTCTATTTCGCCCCCTTGTAGATTTAACATTTTTCTCTCTCAATTTTCTTTTACAAGCAGATAGATAAATAAATAAATCAGAGCATAAAAGCATGTTTCAAGGATTTAACAACAATATACAGTGCGTCCAGACAAATGTATCTCCTTACAATTTCACGTTTTTCTTAACAAATTTTACCAAGTTTTAATTTTTGTTTTGTTTTATCCTTTGTGCAAAATTTGGTATAACATTATGTATCAATGAGCTCTGCTTTCCATAGGGATATAACTGACTTTACTAAATTGACTTTCGCTAGAATTAGATTTCTCGGAAGACATGAAAAACCGCGAAAAGGGCACATTGCAAAGATGACACAAAAACCTACGAGAATTTGATAACAACGGCTTGTTTATAATCTTGAACACCCTTGTAAACTTCACCCATCTAAAACAAAGTCAACAAAAACATGAATACACAAAGCTGAAGATCAATTTCAAATGAAGTTCAACCAAACCTTCATGCACCGTGCCTTTAAAATCATTGTGTCACAACAAAAGTTCCTAAACCACGAAAATTGCACGTTGCAAAGATGACGCAAAAACTTACGAGAATTTGATAATAACGGCTTTTTCCAACAGGGAAAGATTAAAACTTAGTGCGGATGCCGTAAGAAGATTAAAATTTTGTGTGGACTTATTTCAGCGGTTGATCCAAAACTCTATCCAGTAGGAAAATTTCGTGAAAAAACCCATTGCGTGCAACAAAAATTTTTCTACACTGAACACCTGTGAAATGGCCAAATTAAAGGCGGTTCACAAGAAAACTTGGCATTTCATGGAATAAACTTCGCGATTTTCCTAACCACGAAATTATCTTCCCGCAGAAATTTGTGATAAGTATTATATTAGATTTCAAATATTTAACATACTGCATCTAGGGAGCGATCAAATACGTTCGAGTTATCGAGGGTTCGAGTTATTGGAATTCTACTGTAAGACCTGCTTTTTAACGAATTTACGGAAAAAAGTATTTTCGTGAAAAATTACGAAAATCTACAAAACCCGGGAAAAGGAAGGTAATTGTTGTAAACTTACGGCTGTTAAGAACGAATGTCTGTGAATATCGTGTATGTTTGAGTTCATCTCAGGATAAAATTCAACACTTTTGTCTTGAAAAGCAACGTGGAAGGTTGTACCTGGGAAAGTAAGACATTGCACATAGTCATTACAAACTCTAATGATGTGCTAAGGAAAATCACACAATACATAGTTTGTGAAGTTTCAGAACACTCTACTTTAGAAATCTCTTAAATCAATTTCGAATAAATTGGAGCCGTTCTTCAGAGTTACATAATACCTGAGAGGAATGGAATAATTAAGACCATTTTGTATCGATTATACGAATTCTTATAAATCTCTGTACTGAATAAGTAAATTAATACAAATTACAATAA
This sequence comes from Darlingtonia californica, assembly GCA_032270445.1. Taxonomy (NCBI): domain Eukaryota; kingdom Viridiplantae; phylum Streptophyta; class Magnoliopsida; order Ericales; family Sarraceniaceae; genus Darlingtonia; species Darlingtonia californica. The sequence goes on from JAUBWS010066188.1 coordinate 10,385, forward strand.
CTCTACTTTTTAGTAGATTATACCCTTAAAAGAATAGAGACAAATATTTTTAGATGACTCGCTTTTCTGAAAATATCTTTTCTGAAGGGAAGTAATTTTCACGGGAAAAAGATTTTTACGAAATTTATTTTTGCAATAGTCCTAAGTCGCAAAATTAAATTCCGAAAAATTTGCAACATTAACCAAGCGCAATAATGAATTCCACATAATTAAATCTTTTAGCTTGATTTCTTTATTGTTTCTACACATACAAATTTTCCGATATGTGAGAATCGCGAAAGTTAATTGTACGAAAAGCGTTTATTTCGAACTGGTCAAACACAAAGAAAAAAGTTCTGCGAAAATTTCTTCCCTTAAGGTATAAACATTTGACAAAAAAGGCCATTGTTTTACTGACCTTTCATGGTTTTTGTGTTGTTGTCCGAACCTTCAACGGTTGGTTCGTCTACATCAGTGCTAGCTTCAGTTGTGGTAGTAGTAGTTGTTGGCTTTTCTGTTGTAGTCGTTGTCGTTGTTGTAGTAACTGCGTCTGCATCTGATACTGTGTCCTTGGTTTCTGAAGCACCATCTTAATACATGGAAAAGAATACACGAGTCAACCAATTAGGAAATAACCCTTTCTCCAACCTTGCTGCAGATATGCCATAAATTTCAATTCCAAGAATTCAAAAACTACAAAATGTTATCTTTTGAAAATTTCCACAAACCATTCCTCGAGCAATTCTACTTATGTTATAACTTTATTGTAGGGGGGGGGGGGGGGGGGGGGCTTCCCCAAAAAATTGTAAAATAAATTTTGTAAGAACCCAATTAACAAGGGACCAACTCCATTTCATACTTTTGAGATACAAAGAAAAGAGCACACGTTTTTCATAACAAACCTATGTTAATACATGAAGCTAGCCATGAGGCCTAACGAAATACAAAAAAAGCACAAAGATAAGTTAGTGAGTTAAGTGGTAAGTTATCAATTTTTGCCTGGATTTAATTTCACAAAGTGACCACAGTTATGCCTTTTCGTCAGTACGAAAATATTTTACGTAGATGAAAAGTCGAAAAGTCTCAAAAAACTCTCGAATGGCGAAATTTTATCCACTCGAAAATCCATCCAAGTTAGTCGTTTTTAGGAAAAGTTACAAAATTCGGATAACAGATCATACCAGCAGTGACGAGGGTGTCCGTACCGTTTGATTTACCGGTAGAATCACGTCTATCGGCTGATTCCGGATCATTCATCGGATTATCGGATAAAGGTGAAGAGTCGTCATTGGATTTATCTGCATCCAAGTTGTCTTTTTTACTTCCGTCACTATCTTGTTGTAATGCAGCTGGAATTAATTCAATAGTAAATTGAATATAAGTAATTTCGCGAAATCAATTCAAGCAAACACCAATATAAACTGAACAAACGAATTCGAAATCGGGAAAAAAATAACATAGTACAAACTAAATTTGAGTTATACTCTTTAAACAAATGCACCAGCAGTAAAGCTCGCCTAAGATCAAAACATTATTTAGACTCTTTATAACTCGAACGCACAATGAAGACGTTCGAGTTAAAAAAGAGTTCGAATATTATTAGAGTGGTCAAAACAGGCAAAACAAAGCAGTTATAATCGTAAAAGTTCGAATAATGAGAAGTAAAATCACACTAGTCTATTGTAATACAAAGCCGTACAGAGATAATACCGAAAGTATAACACACGATCTTTAAGGAGATACATTTTATACACAACTAAATAAGTAACTGGCTATTAAGATAAATGATACGTAATCAGGCATCTGATAAACCGGGAAATTCAGCCTGGTGAAAAATGCCAACTCACTATACAAGAAATCTGAACAGACATACAGTAGGGATGGATTTGACTCTTTAAGTTTTAAATCTTCTTTGAAATAGAAGGACTAACAAACCTGCAGGGTCATCTTCCAAAGGCATACAATGGATGGTAGCAATCCCCAACAGTATGAGGAGTCCGATAGACAATTTCATCATGAAGTTGAATTTCCTATGTGCAATCAATCAGAGACAATAAAAATTAACAAATTGACAAACAAGTATACCATCAAGTCATACAAATCAAAGGAATCAGAAAATCCAAAAAAAAATTAAAATTAACTTACGGTGCGAGACTTATCTGTCGAGATATTGAATTTTTGTTGCGCGCAAATTGTGGCCGCAAATTTTGCCGATACTTTTCGTTGTTTGTTATAACTGTTCCGCTTCGTTGCTTCTTCCATGCTCATGAATAATTAAGTGCTGCGGACAAACTGTTTGGCCCGCTTGGTGGACGCAGCATACACTATACTCAAGATGAGCTTGCGAGAAAAAATATTGATTTTTTCAAATTTTGTTGTCTTTGAACGTCTCATTGAAAGAGATAATAGCCAATTAAAACACAGTTTAATGGATGCTAGAATCCTGAAAATGTGTTTAAAATAGCAAACAAATAGAGATTTGTTTTTCACTCGGGTTATAAGCAGCAACCACATACAAAGAGCATACCACTGACAGCTCAAATTTATTTCTAAAACACCAAGAATTATTTAAACAAAAAAATTACGAGAAAAAAGCTAGTATTCAAACAGATATTTTTGAGCCTATAGTACGTTTATTGTATATATCCACTGTATATATTTCATTAAAATAATATTTTGCAGTTAATACGAGTTATTCTCTTGTTTACAATTGGCAATTAATTTTGATTAGGAATTGAATTGTAGATTAATGGACCGTATCATATTGTCTAAATTTTTAGATAACGATGAGAATTATAAGAAACTTATAAATAAGGGTCTGGGGCTCTATGGTTTTCCCAGTACAAGTCGGCAACGAATAGTTTTAAAGATGGATAAAATTAAAATATTTGCTTATTATTTAAATTTAAAGTCAAAGGAAATCTAAGTTTATGAAAACCCGTGACGGGAGTTGCGCTCGGAAAGAAGAAAAACTTATTTTTTCTTCCCCGGGAAATTTCCGTTCCCGCACGACAGGCCTATTTTTCTATTCCATCAAATCCGAAATTTATCTCCGGAAAAAATGGGAATCTAATTTTTATTCCCTCAAAAATTTCTGATAATGATGTTTGTAGACGTATAAAAGAAAATTCACTCCTGTAGCAGAATTTTGGGAGCCTTTTGAGGTGTGATATAATAAGAAAAATATAAGGTAAATTATAAGAAAAATAATAAATAACGTATGAAATAAACGATGATAAGTTCATATGATGAGCAATGATTCACTATGTTGAATTAACACATCATTATATTTCTAATGCTCTGTACCAAGAGATACGTTCTACCAAGGCAAGAAGGTTAGGAAACAGGCCAAACATAATAAGCAATAACTGGTGTAGTAAAAGCCATGATTAATGAAGATAATAAGTTTACTTGGTCATTGTCCAGAACATCATTACCACAGATATCTGTGGTTGTACGTGATGGCTTTGAAACAACCTTTTTTCTCAATGAACAGTAGCCTGAGTACTGAAAAAAAGCTCCAAGTACCGAGTCCACAAAACTACCAACTATCCCTGCATACGTTGTCAGAATTAACACTGGAATTTGTGACGCCATATCTAAATCTTCTAAACCAATGAAAATTATCAAACTTATCAAGAATGCGAGACCTATAACGAAGCCCCCGGCGCCACTTCCAAGCACACCAATCAGAGTTACACCACCGTTTGTTCCAACGGGAACTTTCCGAAAACTCGTCACTAGCCTGGGTTCCATAAAAGCAGCAACAGTGCCAATCTCCGAGCTCCATGTATCACCATTACAACAGGCTAGTGTACCAAGCATGCTGGTCAAAAGAACAGAAGCGGTAAAATCTTTGGAAAAATTAATGGTTCTTTCTCCGTAACCAGCCTCGCTGATTACGAGCACTGATATGATGAAAAGCACTCCTCCGTTGCAGAAAACTTGCTTGAAGTTTCTTTCACCACCTAAATGAAATGAAGTTTAAAATAGTCAGCCAAACAACTATCAATGCTCTCTAAACAAAGTACTATATTAGTAAAGATAAACGTCCTTGGGGTAAAAAGTGAAATATAGCGTTAAAAAATCCTTTCTAAGGTCTTGAGTCTGAACATAACCGGATTTGTAAGAAATCTAAGTATCTGCCAACAGCGAATAACAAATAATATTTAACCAATTTAATGCCTTGAATGCTTCATCATATATAATTATTTGCTCTGCTACAGATACAAACTTATAAAGGAAAGCATACAATGGTCGAAATTTTGAAAGAATTTAAGTATTATTCTAACCTTCTTTGAAATTTTCTTCTAATAATCTTTTACGGTCGCTTCGCCATTTTGTAAACACCGATGAAGTCACGAAGAACGTCAACAAGCAGAAGAACGACGAAAGATTGGCAACAGTCGTCACAAAACCGACAAAAATGGCGGATATTGCACCAGAAAAATCCAATGACTTCTTGTCGTAGCCTCGTTTTGAAATGACCAATGAAACGACGAGAGCAATGGGTAGTCGTGTCGTTAAACGAGTGAAATCACAATACGTGATTGTGTAGTAGCTAAAAAATAAAAGTGTTAAAAAGTCAAACGCCTCAGTCCCCCTCGATATCACGCCATCATACAACAATTTTCCCTTATCACGGTCACACCAGCACCTAAAACCACGCAATCACGCCAAAAAAATTCCATTTCACTCCATCACGCCAATAAAAATGTACAATGTCGTCATCACGCCAACCGCTGGGGGCTTCAGATACTTTTTTATGTAAAGAAGAAATTTCACAGACAGTTGTTATAAAATGCCAACATTCATTCATTTACATGGATTTTACTAAACATAAAATTAAAGCCTGGCCTCAAAGTCTTCTATGATAAAGACAAACAAGCTCGACTGATTCTATTGTATCAATTCGGTATCCGAATGCCATTCGATTAAGTTCGATTTTCTTTTAATAAACCAAACATTCTAGTGTATGTATACGAAATGAAATAGGGCATAAAAACCTAGGACTAGGCATCTTACAATCAGGAAGTTCGCCAAAAAAAAGTTGTGGTTCTCCAGAAAAGATGTTATTATGTAAAGCTTTACTGAAACAAGTGGTTTGACTCCTTTGGGGCCATGTTATTAATCCCTCAGTCAGGAGAAATCTAACACATACCGGAAGAAGATCAATACAGCTGAAAATCATAGCTAGATTTGAGCAAATCTATGGTCTTCACCAAACTCAAGATGCTTTCCAGCCTTATTAGTCCCCGTTAGTTGAGCATATCATTTCTTGATCACTACACTGTCGCAGGAAGAGGGAGTCCCCCCTTTCGGGTAAACAAGAATAGCTGAATGGTTGTAAACAGTAGCTTGTAACAAGGAACTAAACAGCTGCAAATAGTTTGAGATTATAACGAGAAATTAAGTATGCTTTAACCCTACATAATCTATAGACAGTGTGGAAAAAGTGGCATTGAGCAAACTTTGCGGCAATCGGCTGCGAGTTACATACACCTGCAATTTCACTTTTTTGTGTTAATTTTTTAACAACCGCTTCTCGACCATTTTATAATGTAGGGGAGCAAAGAAACCTATTTGTGAGTACTTATTATTGTTTTTAATGAGTCGAGGAAAGCTTTCTCAAATATCGAATATTTAAGTCTTTTGATTAAAACTTTTGATGCTTGAAAAAACTCGAGCAAAAACAGAAGGTATATACAGAAGGAGACAAATATTTGCGTGACCTAACGGATTGGCAAGTAGCACTGACTTTATGACGGCATTGAGCTGTTGCCGCTGCTGAGCCATCATTAGTGAGATCATTAGAGCAAAATTTTACCTTCAATATCGGATCGATAGCGCAGTTGGTAGAGCAATCGCCCGGCAAACGAGAAGTTCGTGGGTTCAGTCTCCACTCGATCTGTTACCTTTGCGAAAATTGGAAAGTCAAATAAGTGCAGGATCTGTTGATTCATTACAATATATATGTTAAATGCACTATGTTCCATGAAACTTGCATTGATGACTTTGCTGTATAATTAATGTGTGACATATAATGTTTTTTCAATATAATATAATAATGTGGTTTTTCAGCTTCGAACCTGGTCTGTTTCTTCATTAAAAGAACTTTAAGTTAAAGGTTTTAAGTTAAATTGATGCATATTTGGTGGAAGAAAGTTAAATTGATGCATATTTGGTGGAAGAAAGTCAAATTGTATTGTATTTGTTGGTTCTTTCAAATTATTACTTACTTACTTACTTATTAATAATGATAATTTATTTGGTAGCAGCACCAAGTTTCCCAAAGGTATTGTCATGGCTGTCATTTAGCCTACAATCTTCGTTTTATTGCAATAGTTTTTTTACCCTTGTTGAACAAAACTGTCTTCTTGCTACATTTAAAATGCATTGGTACACAAAAACTTAAAAAGCGTTTATGTTTTTGTTCACTAATATGTTACTGTAGTAATATTCAAATTAAATATCAACATTTTGGAAAATCTTGTTTCAGTTGAAACATTTGCATATACAGTAACTATGCTCCATAATCCGCAAGTGGTATAATGGTTTGAATTAAGAAGAGATAAGGAGATTTCCATACAAGACATCTGTCACATCATAAAATTTTGTTTGCTAGAACTCGCAGGAGCTCTCCAACCCTTGCACCAGAGAGCAAAACAGATAACTACCACAAAATGCAGTTAGTGAAACTAACACGGAAATGTGTCATTATATTTATCAACAATCGAGATTGCACATTAATACTGCAAAGAAAAACATATCCATTAAAGTCGTGATTAAACATCAACTTATTGAAACTAAGTCCCAACATTTATTAGTCCTAATTTTTTACGAGCCATTTATTTGCACTTTTTATTTTACAGACCTTCTAAAATAAATTTTGCTTGTAATAAAACTACTTCTTCATCATTCTCTTGTTAGAGATTATGTACAGTCGTAAAATTTCTTATGTTTTATTCAATTTTTTATGACTAATAGTCTGTAGACTTGTTTCCTTTTCTCATTCCTTCATTACATTTTGTCCGCTAAAGAATGGCAAGATGAATTTTTATGTGAGATAACATTTTTCTAAAATACAATATTCTTCCATTACCTTAAAATGGGTTGACTTTCGGTTGTGGGGTGACTATGGGAGTACAAAGGAATCCATCATAAATCAATAAGTGTTTAACATTTTTACTTTTTCTATATTCAGGAAATCTGCTACAGTGCTCCTTACGGCTTACTGTGAAAAAAGACACCATTTTTCATAGCCGGTTAGACAACCGGTTATATCCCTAGTGTGTTTGGTGTGTTTATGATATAGAAATAATGCTTCATTCCTCATTCACAGTCAATACTGGAAGTCACACCACACACTGACCTTTTAAATTGGGCACTTGGAAAAGTTTTATAACTAAGTTATAAGTTAGATTTCAAGTTATTAAATCTTCTGCAGGTAGGTAAATGATAGCTAGAATATGTTATACAGACAAAATTTTATGCAACTTAAGTTATTATGTAAATAGTTATAAGTAATTTATCTTAGATTTTAACTGAAGTTACCCCTGAATAGGGTACACATCAAAACTAGACCCTTCTATCCATTTTTCAGGCTTCTGTTGTCTTCAAGCAAGTTTTGTTTAAGTAGTCTACTTATTTCTTTGCTACATGCAATTTCTTTGGATAGACACAAAATGTTGCAAACACATATTTTCGTGTTGGTTTCACTAACTGAAATGCCCCAAAAGACAACTAAAGTGCCACAGGAAAACGAATTTCCAGATGGGTATAGCCATACATGTAAACTCTCACACAATGAATGTGAGACTCACGCATTTCCAAAAATCTGCTGCACATCTCATTGCATTTCAAAAAATTTCGAACACAAGTCCCACATTTCTAGCATGTCTCCCAATTTTCGTGGAAAAAAATTGGGAAAATCTATTTTCTTATCAGGAAAAATCAAGAAAATCCAAAAAGTCGGCAACTCTGGTATAGTGGTTGAATAAGTAAGTAAAAGCTGGTTTGTGGTTGGTAGAAACAAACACTTATTAGGCGATGACAACTTAATTTGTTGTTCTACGGGCCCGACCGACCCAAATTTTTGACAAATGGAAAAAATAAAAATATTGATTTTGAATCATGTAAAAAAATTGTTTTGCTGTTTTCTTAATTTTGTAAACAAAAACTTGTTGACCTCTCAAAAAAATGTCTGTTTTCATTATAACCTTGATTGAAATAAAGAGAATATTTTTTCCTATATATTACCCTCGTCTTCCCGTAGAACAACAAATTAGGTTGTTACCGCCTTATCAAATGAAGATAAAGGTTTTACAAAAGAAGAAAAATCCTCATTTCAGTGTAGTCATAATGTTTATGCACAAGTGTTCTAAATTTGGCGCAAGCATATTTTACCTTGCCTTGATTACTTTTATGGTTTCTTAATAACATCACAATGATGACAGAGGTAAATCACAGAAAAATACAATTAAAAAACGTAGCAACAACTGGTAAGATCTTCTCTGACATAACGCAACATAGAATTTTTATAATATTTCAGCAGCAAGTTTTATAAAATAAAAGTAAATTTTTCCGTTTTGCAAATCTTTCTAATTACTGTTGAAAAAAAATATATTGAGCGTTGAAATATATTTGCATCTACGTTGGAGACTGTAAAAAGTGTGCCTGATTTAAACCAGTGATTATCTGCATGCTATAAAACGGTGATGAAGATATAAAGTACCTTTTTCTCACAAGAAAAAAACAATAGAATGACATAGTCATTTGGTCTAGTTATGAGCAATTGAATTAATGTGAAAAATTCATATCGCAAAATATGTAGGGCCACATGCAAAAATGTTTTTATATTTGCATCGCAATTTCTGGATTTAGCGATTGATTTTGACAGTTATGAAGGTTTTTCGCAATACAAAAATTACTTTTTTTGAAGCAAGGTTTACACGCTGCGATGGTCAGCTACAACGTCAGAAAATCTGTACACAGTCCACAGAAATTTTCAGTGTCATGGGAGTTCTATGACATAAAAAAAACCGTAAATTGGCTATTCATTTACATTAGCCGACACATGTTGTGAGATGATATCGTAGCCAACAATCGAAGCATGTAAACCTTGCTAAAGAAAGGCTATTTCAAAAGTAGCAAAAGCACTAAAAGTCATACTGGAACAGTTGATTGAGCTATGTTGAAATATTGAAATAAAAAAATGCTTCCTTTGTTTATACTGTTCCCTACAGATCAATTTGTTGATGTTAAAGTTTTGTTGTAGAGATAAGGAGAACTTCAGAACCACAATCATGTACAGTGAAAAAGAATCCTCCTAAGTTTTCTTACACATTTCTTATATATTTCTTATGTATTTATACCTTTGTATCCAGAAAGCAATTTTGGGCGCTCTAGTCTATCATCAAGGCCTTTAAATCAAATGCAAGAAAATTTATTTTCAACGTGAAATTATCATTACCATTTTATTCTTGCTGACATGGAATGCTTGACGTGAAATGTGAGCGTAACTTCACTCCTCAGAATGAAAAGAATGGAAGAAAAAATACAAAATAATGACAGTTTACTGAAAAATAAATTGTGTCTGAAGATACAAATCTATAGCTGATAAAGTTTAACTTCATTGCAAAATCCAACAATCATATTGCAATTCACGCATGCTTAATTTGAGGCCTGTATATGGTGCAATGGTTCGTCGATTCTGTCATTCTATATATACTTTCAGTAGTCCAATCATGGCTTGACAATTTACTTGAATACAGGACTGTATTTCAGTCGTTGTTACTGGAATTTTCTTTACAGACAGGACTGGCAATCTCCTCCAAAAATGGCAATATTTGGAACTTTCTCCACAGTCAGTACATAGAAATCACAATTTTAGGCATAGTTGCAGTTCAGTCCAGTATCATGAATGTATTTCAGTCCTGTATAGCTTTCTAAAAAAGTGTACATATTAATTAGTATGAATTAGTACATCTGCCCCTCACTTCCCTGATCTTCAAATCAAGTCACCATATCTATTTTAAGAATCTTTTATCATTGTTCTTTCATACTTGTAGTTCAGTCCCGTCATTCTGTCTCTCTATATACACTTGCAGTTCAGTCCTGCCATGGCTTGACATTTCGGTTGAATGCCTACGAGACTATTTTTCAGTCTCCTTCTTGCTTGAATTTTCCTTACAGACGGGGCTGTATTTTAGTCCTGATACTGGACTGAGCTGCAACTATGCCTAAAATTGTGATTTCTATTTACTGACTGTGGAGAAAGTTCCAAATATTGCCATTTTTGGAGGAGATTGGAACAGTTTTGAGGAGACTTTTCAAAATTGAGGAGAACTAAGGAGTTTGTAGGAGGCATGGCAACCCTTTACATATAAGTTGTATCTTTCTATTAATAACATTTCCTGATTTGAAAAATGTTGATATAATAAATAGAAGTAGAAAATGGCGAAAAATGTGTATTCATCTCTTCTAAGAAACATACCATGTCATATTTACTATCTCTTTTTGAAGTAAAAGAAACAGTGGAGAGTGTGTATATACTGTAAATGACCGAATAAGTGCCCCTTTCGAATAAGAGCCCCCCCCCCCTTTCAGTTGAATATTTTGAATAAGTGCCCCTATTCAGTGTATGAAATTAGAAAAGGAGCGCTCATTTGAATATATTTATAAAATAGATAGAACAAGTATTCATATAAGAACACAGTTTTCTTTCAAATCTCATTTACAGGCTCTTTTGAAATTCAATTTCAAAATTTTTATAATTTTCTCTCTTTTTCAGTAGTTCCTTATCAAAACAGCTATTGTCTCATTTTTTTCTATCATTACCCTGTCTGTATTTAGCAGGGATAACAAGCTTATATCAATAAATAATAAATAAACCATTTTATATTATGTCTTGCTGTTTTGTTGCAAAATAATTTAAAGTAATAAAGATTCATCTTTTAAAATGCCCCTATTTGAATAACCGCCCATCTTGAATAGAATATATATTTAAGTAAGCGCCACAGTATCTAAAAAATAACTTTCCAAATATGTGCATTGCCTTTAATCACAAGCCAGTCTGGAAATGAAAAATAAGTTAATCAATAAATATTTTGAATCATTTAAATATATAGAAATTTAAATTTTATTATGTTCATATATATACCTATAACACTGGATTAAACAGATTCGGAGAATTAGAGCAAATTTAACTGAAAATTGAATTACTGGGTGTATGTAACTGTAAAAGAAACAAAAAAAGAAAAGAGACAGATCACTCAAGAAAAGAAATGGTAAAACTAATTCAAATTAATCTAGATTATCAATTTTTGCTTTAAAGGATGTCAAGACAGGTTCATTTATAATATATATCGGAAGGTCATTCCATAGTTTCACACTGGCTGGAACAAATGAACTTCTGTAGCCATTGACACGAGCATGAACGGGTTGGAATCGTATGCAATTAACATTTTGTGATCTTTTTGGTAAAAATGATTGAGGGATCGCAACATCCTTGTGTACAATCTTGTACATCATTATCAAGTTCCGATTTCTCCGCTGGGTCTCTAACAGCTTCCAATTAAATTGATCCATCATATTAGTTGGGCTGAATTGGTGGTGCCAGTCAGAGAATAGAAACCGTGCTGACTTTCTTTGGACCATCTCCAACTGATCTCGCAAGCCTTGATTGCCGTCACCAATGAGATTCCAAACGGTTGATGCATAATTGAGGATTGGATTAACGTAGATTTTGTAGGCTTTTTCTTTTGTATCTCTGCTGCATCCCCTGAGGTTTCGTTGCAAGAAGTTACGTGCCTGAGAACCTTTCTTGCATACCATGTGGCCAGGTGTGTATTCCATTTTAGTCGCTTATTAAGTATGACTCCAAGGTACTTTGCATCGTCGACAGTCTCTAAATTTTGATCATGAATTTTGTAGGTTGAAGAATTTCTGTCTTTTTGGGTCGATGTTGGACGGTAAAGGTAGGCGTCATCAGCAAAGAGTCGTATTTTCGATTGCACACATGATGGTAAATCGTTTATAAATATAAGAAACAGAAGTGGCCCCAACACTGTTCCTTGGGGGACACCTGAGACTTTACTGCAGCAGGAGGAGATGATTTACCGTTGATGTTTACCTGCTGCGTTCTTCCACTCAGGAACAATTGAATCCATAACAATTGCCTTCCCCGGATACCGTAGTGTTCCAGATTGTGGCACAGTTTTTGGTGGTCAACCTTGTCAAATGTCTTATTGAAATTAAGAAGGACAGGGTCAGTTTGTCCTCCCTGATTCAGAATATTTGCGAAGTCGTTAACAGTCAGAAGTAGTTGTATTTCACACGATCTTTGAAACCGTGTTGAAAGTCTGATAAGATGTCATTGTTGGTTAGATGAGTCATGATTTTGCTGTAAAGTATATGTTCCATTGTTTTGCTGACTATTGATGTTAAAGAAATCGGTCTGTAGCTTTCTGGGTCACTTCTGCTTTTGCCACCACCTTTGTATGCTGGTACAATAAAGGCATGTTTCCAGTCTAAAGGTAAGTCCCCCTGTTTTAGCGAAGCATTGAATATCAGTACTAGTGCTGGAGTAAGTTAAGTAGCAAATTCGAAGAGAAACTTTGCCTTGATACCAACAGGGCCTGTCGCTTTAAACGGCTTGATGGACTTTAGTAGTTTTGTGACCCCTTCAGCTGAGATGGTAAAGTCATTCATTGAAGTGTCTATTGGAGGGGTAGGTTTGTCTGGTACTCTTCCGTCAGGTACAGAATAAACACTGCAGTACTGTTTATTGAGAATGTCTGCTTTCTTCTCATCGTCGATTACCAGATTTTCATCAACTTTGAGTGTAGAAACCCCAACATTGTCCTGTCGTTTACTTTTGATGTATGAGTAAAAAGGTTTTGGGTTATCGGACATAATAGTTTCATTGACATGACTGTTGTAGGCTGACCGAACATGCCTTTTTGTTTTTTGAGCACAGAGATCTGAATCTTTCCCAGTCCGATTTCATATTAGTTTGTTTTTCTCTTCTGTAAGCACGTTTTTTGCGACAAGACAATTGTTTACACTCCCTGTTGATCCATGGCACATTGTATTGTGCTGTGTGGAAGGTACTTTTGAATTTGCTGAATCTGTGATGACAGTAAACATTTTCCACAGGTCATTTATGGGAGTGTCCTCTGTTTGCTTATTACAGAATTTTTCAATATCAGAATTCATTGATCTTTTAATGAGAGGAATATCAGCTCGATTCCATAAATTAATGGTTCTTTTAGCAGGTCGGTTTCGGCGTGGGTGGCACATGATATCAGCTAATGCTACCCGGTCATGGTCACTGATCCCAGGAATATCCTTTATACCCGTAGCTAACGATGGGTTATTGGTTAAAAGGATATCAAGAAAGTTTTTCTTTCTGGTTGGAAAGTAAATCAATTGTTCGATATTGGTGTCTTCCATCATGTTGATAAATAACTCGTTGAGTGCTTTTGGATACTGGTGTCCTGCTATACTATTGATAGACCAATCGATGTCTGGGAGGTTCAAGTCACCTCCAATCCAATGAGGGCTGGTTTTATGTTTGTTTATGATAGTTTTTATATCGTTTACACGGTGTTCAAGATACTGTAGATTGCTTTTCGGTGGTATATATGCTACAGTGAAGATAACAGCTTTCTGGTATGTCTCAATTTTAACAGCAATGCATTCAGTGTTTTTAGATTTGTAAACCTGGTCAGAAATCAGAGAAGACTTAACAATTACAGTAACTCCTCCCCAAGAATCTCCACAATCTTTACGGTATGTTGTAAATCCTGCATGTAATACAGTATGTAATCGTTAACTGATATCACTCTGTCAAAACGCACTTCATTGATAGATATTACTCCAATGAGTACCAACAAAATAGCTTGCCACAGGTACATCTTTCATGTGTCACTTTTTTTATTTTTTTATTTTTGTTGTTTCTTATACTCAGTGACTTATACTCAGTGACTAAATGGATGAGTATTTTTTATCTGCTTTTATCTGCCTTATATGCTGGATATTTCTGACGTAGACTCACAGTAAGTCTTAAATCAGCATATTTACGTAAGAAATGATAATTTTCCTGTTGGTGTACACCAAATTTCTTATGTTGGTGTAATAAGCTATGCATTTGAAACTTTAACTCAATTGTTTGTGTTCACATAGCTTCTTCAAGGGTCTCAGTCCCCCCCCCCCCCCAGAAAATTTGATTCTTCAGGTTTCTAAATGCCCCCCAGAAAATTCAAAAAACGTCCCCCCCCCCCCTTTTTTACGAATTTTTACAAATAAAACATATATAAAATAGAAAAAGTAGTCAAACTGAAGGACCAAAGACTGTAGTGCTTACAACAGATGTTTAGCTGAAAAATGCAAGTCTGATGAATATAACCTAAAAACTATATAAAAATGAGCTATGGAGAAAATCAAAGAAACTTTAAAAAATAAGTTTGGAATTTGTGCTGACATTACTCATTAAATTGTTCAACCCGCCCCCCCCCCCCCCTCTCTCAGCAGAAAGGGGGAGGAAGCTATGCTTCATTCATTTCAACCAAAGACACTTTCCGCCATCTTTCTAAACCAACATTATATAGCCTATGCTTGCCGCATTAAAAACCTTTTCAATCAATTTATGAATCACCAGCGTAGGCTAGAGACGCCAAACTTCCTTTGCAATGTTCTTCATAGACATTTGTGATAATTGATCAAAAGTAACTTTCCTTTTTTATAAATTTCTGACCCCCTTTCACTTTCAAGTTTAGAAATGTAGTTTGCGCACAGCTCCAGACTTCAAAATCAACCTTGACGTAGACTTTCCCTGGATTCCAGACTGGATCACATGTATAAAACATAATATTAGGCCCTTTTGTATTGTAATGTATTTGTAAACTCTTATAAAAAAGGCACTGTCTGTTGCGCTGGAAAAAAATTGGAAAAATGTATTAAAGCAGATGTAATCAATCAGCACCCTACTAAGCCAGACTACAGGTAAAAGCATTTTAGACCAATGAAAAGTTTTACTGGCAGCAGGCAGAGGAAAAGATGACAGGGAATATGCACTTGGTCTTATCTTCCTTCTCCATTTCATTTCATTTCAAAAAAAGGCCTGAGTGGAAAAATAAAAGAGAACAAAAAAAGAGTTACCTGAATGAAATAAAAATAACCAGCTTGAGTGGATTCATGTTTTACAGGTCTACAAAATGGAATTTAATTAACATTAATGTTTGATTATGTATGGCTGAATGGGAAAGTATCTCAGATCAGGGTAGACTGGCGTAGTACTTTCACTTTCGATTTCAGGCTCAATGTTACATGTACACGAATATTTGCTACATAGAATTCTTTACTTGAAAATTAATGCACACGTTACATAGAAGTTTCTTTAATATCCCAAAATGGCGGAACTAGGCCCTGTAGTTGTCGTAGTCGCATTGTTAGCACTTTTATTGAATTTTGGCGTCCATAAAGTTGAAGAAGGTAAATATTTTTTGATTTATTTTCCTTCTCTGGGTATTCATTATTAATATTGATAGTGCAACACTTGGTTAGCACAGTTTAACTCTGTCTTTTTGCCAGTGAAGTCAGGACCGACCCATGCTACAATTTTTTTGCAAAAATGATATATAATAAGTAATATAAGTTTTGGATGCAGGAAGGCCAACTCTCGCGCATTAAGCTTGAGACTAAGGCATTTCAGTACCACTATACGCATATTATCTTTCATACGCATCTCACGCATTTGGCTGCTTTTTATAATGAATGGAGCGGGGAATTTCCCGACTTTTTATTGAAAAAAACGAAAGTGCGATTTAAGTAGGAAAAATCTGTAAAATTTGAAGTTGTACCGGAAAAACCGGGAAAATTCAGCTTTTTATCGAAAACACTCAGGAAAATTTGAATCTTTATCGGGAAAAACCTGGAAACCCGTACGTATGTAGTAGTGCGTACAAGTTGTGAATAGGAAAAAATCAACAGACAAAAAAAAAAGAAAAAAAGGTGGACAGCCATTTTGGAATCGTCAGCGTTTGTTCAGGTAAGCAACCATCATGGGAAAATGCAAAATGGATTTCAAAAGTTGGCGTCCCTGTGGATGGCATTGCCATTATTGTACCTGCAATTATTCAAAGAATTATTAAATCTACGCTTTTGCTTGCGATGACCAATGAATTTGATGACATGAAGTGACACAAGGCTTTGACTCCTGTTATATTGATTCTGATAACCCTGTATGCATTGAAAAATGGGGGTTTCACTTTCAGTAGCGTATTTAGAGGTAGGTTGTGCTTACAGGAGGAGAGACAACACAGTCAGGAACATTTGCCTAATTAGGAAACTTTAACTGGGAAACTTATGTTATATCTCAACGACGGAAATTCTTTGCAACATATAGAATATATGCTTTGTCAGCAACCCGTTCTGAAAGTTTTGTAGAATTCTATGGATCGGGTCTCAAGATATTATCATTTAAAGACTGTATATATTACCGCGGTAAAAACGCAGGTACTATTTTCCGTATGGCCTGTGTTATATAGCAAATTCCGATTGGAAATACAGTTTTACCAAAAACTCAAAATGGCAGCAGCAGTGAAAGAAAAAGAATGCGTGAGTAATAAGTTTCCTAATTAGGAAACTATTTACCCTATTCTATATTTTGCACGGATATCCACTTCAGTTTTACTCTTTCTATTGGTCATAAATTGCAGATGCGATTTTTGTTGATGGGTTTTAAAATGAGTTTTTTACTTGAGTTTCCTAATTAGGAAACATTTGAAAAGTTTCCTAATTAGGCAAATGTCCCTGCCTGGACAGCTTTAATGGAAGCCATTAAAGCCTACTGCACTATACCTACTGTACATCAGGCCAATAATTTGATTCATACGGGGTGAGAATGACACACTGTAGTATAAAAGATTTCCTTTGCTTGTGCTTGCAATTTAAAACTTCCCAACAGTTTAGTTGAAATTTTGGTTTGAAGACGTATAGCTTTGGTACCTAAAATATTTTTATTTTGTTGACATTTGGAAGTTTGACTTTTGGCTGTGTCATTCTTGCCCTGTATATGTCAATTTCGCCCCAATCTGCGGTACCCTAGATATGCTACTGGGTTTCCTCCTTTTTTGTTCATCAGAAAAATGTGTTCCCAAAAGTTCATGTGGGTTGGTTATCATATGGTACATCCACAATATTGTACTTTTTAGTATCCTCTGGATTGATAAATTAGAATTAAGTGCAAAGTTATCATGACAGATACAAGGTGGCTCTGAAAAGGAGAAAGGAAAAATAATTATTTAAAATTATTTTTGAGAAATTTGTCTAAAGTCACTACACCACCAACCAGAAGTCACTTTCTTTCTGTAGAACACTTCATCAAATTTGTTAAAGACTTGTGTACAAATCTTAAATAAATTGAATTTTGGACTCAACTGAAGCAAAGAATTCTTTTAGCATTTAGGGACGTCGACAAATAACTTTAGAATTACTCCTCCCCCCCCCCCAGCTCTTATTGGCCAAAAACTTCTTTGACCTTTACTAACTTCATATATATACATCCTCCACCACCTTCCAATATGACCTCTTTCGTGGCCCTCATTTCACTGTAAGTTCTTTGCGCAATATCAGTGAAGCTTTCTATTTCGATATTGGAAGAATCAGAGAAATTAATCCAAAACAGAGGATAATTTTAAAATTCTCCATTCCTTGTCTCTTCTTTAATTTTATTATATTTTTCGTTAACTGTGAATGTTATATATATATAGCTGTTTTTATCATTTTCGAGTAAGTGAGTGGTAGTAGTCTGGTGGTGCTTGTTTTTGTAGGATTTTCGTCTTTTTTATATATATCACTATAAGATAAAAATATAATGTTTACAATTAAAATTTTGTTTACAGACATTTTCGTCCTGACATTCAATTTTTTATAGACCCTCTGCTTGACCCCCCCCCCCTCCCCCCTAATCAGCCAAAAGCCGATAAAAAATGTGAAAGTTATTATAATTATGATGGAAACAAAAGTATTGCTCGATCACACTACTCAGACCTAGCTCAGGAGCTATGATCTCCATGGATCTCGAGACACAATTCAGCCTTATTAGAACTCATCAGTCGAGAATACTGTTTGCTGGACACTCAATTGCTTGAGTTGAGCTTGGAGATCTGGCTGGAGGTGTTAATAAACCCAGCAGCTTGCCACAAGAAAAAGACTTGTGGCTCTCCTCAAAAGATGTTAAAATTGTGGAGCAATACCGAAACTAAGAAAGAGAGCATGAATCGAGCAAAAGCAACAAGTGTTTAAATTCCTTTGGGGCCTCATTATTCCCTTAGACAGGAGGAACCTCGCCCATCCTGAGACAGAAATCTCTTTTTTTTTGCCAATTCAAATTAACATACAATGTAAATAACTTACTTTACTTTGATGCACATCTCATTGTTAAGACTTTGCCCATACATTGTTTACGCGGTTCCTCCACTCTACTC
>JAUBWS010066189.1:0-14600 GCA_032270445.1 Darlingtonia californica
GCACTGTGTTGCTTTTGAAAATGCTACGTTCAAAGAACTGTCTTAATTTCAGGAAAAAATGTTTGAAATTATTACTTTCTTAAGCAAGAGTAATCCAGCAATCCGCAACTCAAAGGAAGTAAACAAGTGCAGAGTAATAGATGAAGAATACTTACTTCTCTGACGTCTCTGATTTCTTTAATGAAATTCGGATTTTCAAGACTGCTAGGTACCTAAATCATGAAAGCATCGCAAATGAAGAACAATATCAACTAGTGTACAACAACTGGATCCTTTATTTTCCATTTTTCTACTTTATTTTTAACTAATATATAGCATTTTTTGGTATATGAAACTTCGTGCATTTTTTTCATTGTAAATTGCATCATTATGTTAACAGATATAAAACATTTTCATTCCTAAAATTTACTTTGCATAGCATTTACAGTTACCTAAACAATAGATAAAATAGATCGTTAATCAAAGTAACAAGGTGCAAATTTTGTTTAATAGAACATGTGGGCATAAGATCCAGGGCGGGCCTCTGAAAACCTTTTGAATTTTGTCTAGACATGTATCCAAGGAACTTCAGATGACCGCTACAGAAAGCAAAATGTAAATTATGTCTACAGCGCGTTAAAGTTCGCTAGAAAGCTCTTATTAATCTATATTTTGAAATTAAGTCTTGGATTAAAAGTTAAGCAAGGTAAAAATGGAAAAACGTTGAACGAAAGTTAGATCAAATTTTATGAAATAAAGGTAAGTGATGTTATAGTAGCGATTGTAAATAATCTGGCTCTTGATTGTGAATTCCGACCTTACTCGCGTTTGTTGATGTTTCTGAAACTTGTTGATCAATTTTCCGTTTTTAAAACAGAGCTGTTTCGTGATTTTTACTCAGCGGCCATTTACGGCACTGAGTATTCATTTTGCCTGTTATTTTGTGTCACCATGCTTTCCATCATAACTTTCTAGTTATACATGAGTGCTGTTGTCATTGCAAAAAATACTTCTATTAATAGTTTATCATGCAGCGCTTTAGAATCTTTCTTTTAACAAATGAACAAGAAGTAAACATGCTAGATAATTATTGTATTCCCATTCGACAAAAATTTTGTTACCTCTGTAGATTAAATAATTGGTTTGTCATTTCTTAAAGCGTATATAGTGTGTCTCAGAAAAACTCAGCCCGTGTTTCAAATCAATTATAGCTTTTTACATCCTGATCCAATCTTAACTTATCTTAGCAAAATTAACCCCCACTCCCACATAAATTGTTTTTATAACTTTTGAACTAATTACGATAACTCAACAAAATTTTTAATATGTTAACAAATTGTTTTAGTTAGGCATA
This sequence comes from Darlingtonia californica, assembly GCA_032270445.1. Lineage (NCBI taxonomy): Eukaryota > Viridiplantae > Streptophyta > Magnoliopsida > Ericales > Sarraceniaceae > Darlingtonia > Darlingtonia californica. The sequence continues at coordinate 1,334 of JAUBWS010066189.1, forward strand.
TTTTAGTTGCAGACGTCAGCCAATCTTGAGATATTGACCATTGGTCAGAACCACCTAGACTATTTTTTTTACCTCCATATAGCTAAACCATGGAAAGTATATTATCAAATAACTTTTTAACGAGAACTGTAAATGACAACTAAATGACAACTAACAACTAACATACCAATTCTTAACAATTTGGACAAAGTTTCAAAAAATTTGTCATTTTAGTGAAATTTGGCCTAAAAACGCAAATTTTGCCAAGTTCAACGACTTCTGACGTTTTCTGGCGAGGTAGGAGCTAATTATAGCTATCAAATGAGGGGTCAAACATGTTTTTACGACGTCATAGTGGGAAGTTGTGATCGATTTTAGGTAAAGAAATCGGCATTTTCACAAAAAACTTGTTCATAACTTTTGAACCAGTAATGATATTGACTTCAAATTTTGAATTGATACTAACTAAGTTAATACCAAAGGAGTGATGTAAAAAAATCAAATTTTTAAGTTGCGACGTCACATAGCCATATTCCTAAATTTTGGTTATTTTGGCGCGCTCTGTAATTATTTTGATGATAATTTTGGCGCTTTATTTGAAATCAAAAATAAACTACATTGTCTTATTAACTCTAAACCAAAAACAGAACAAGTATCACTCCTACAAAAAAAGTTATCAAAAATCAACAACACGCTTTATTTTCACCAATAAATGCTTATTTTTGAGCAAAAAGTGCTGATGTCAGCATTTCTTGGGATTTATTTTTCAATTTTTTTTGATATTTTGAAAGTTCGTATGGTAGTCTATGCCTGTGCCAATTTTCATGTAAATTGGATAAGATTTGCGGATTTTAGGCTGGGGGTGGGGGTAATTACCTCCCCCAACCGTTTAACACGTTCACTGCCACGCGGTTATCAAAAATGACAAAAAATGCGTTTTGAAAAATTCCATTTTTTGAAAGTTTCAACGACTGTTATTTGGCTAATACTGCTCTCAAACTGAAATATGAGTATACAAATCAACAGCAAATTTCCCATAGATGCCAAAAATAGCATAAAAAGTTTTTTCGTTCAAAAGTTATGGCTGTTTGAAGTTCGTTCGGTATTTTGACCCTCACACGACGAGTGCCTTATCGGGGAAAACTTCGTCGGGGAAAATTTTAGTCGGGGAAAATTTTCGTCAAACGTAAACATTTTCGTCACTTTTCCCCGACGAAAATTATCCCCTACATTTTATGGAAAATACTAGACATGATAGAATTTTAAGATAAATACTTTATTCACTATCCGAATCACTTATAATGACAGGTCTATGACAGATGTGAAAACCCATTTGATGAAAAACGAATTTAAAACGATTTTAACTACCTATTTTATCAGATTTTACTTGTAATAGAAGACTTTAAAGAAAATATACAGCCGATACCTTAACATTATTACAAACTGTTTTTCGGATAAACTATCCCATTCTGTCTAGTAATTTCGTATTTTTGACATTTTTTGAAAATCGGTAGTTCGTCGGGTAAAATTATTCGGTTAATAAAAATCGGTCTTAAAGAGCAATGAATCTTTTAATTGAGGCCGTAACATCAGAATGTTATTCTGGTGTTGCGTGAACACGAAAGCAAATTTGAGTTGCACACGGAACATTTAATTGCCTTTTATGTGCTTTCAAACTTCTGACGATTTTGATGGTCTTTGTTTGGAAATTTTGTTTTGTGACTTTTATTTAAAAGCGTTCTTTTGATAAATATTGATAAATATATAAAAAAGTTATAGATGGTTAAACTGTCGTCTGTGTTTTTTACTAGCTATAAATTTTTATAAAGTAATCTCATTTTAGCGATTTTAATATGATTTAATAGAATTCAACTTAAGGATTTCAAAAATTTAAGTTTGAATTTTGTAAAACATTTATTTAGGGGGAAATGATGAATTTAATGGTTAATTAATGACACCTTCAAAATGATTCATAAAAGAAAAGTAACCAAAACAAAGGTGATCAAGTTCGTCAGAAGCCAACAAATTTATTTATCTTCTTGTTGTTGTAATAGTGATGACATGGCTTTAAACAAGAGATTTATTGGTCGTGTAAGCTCCTTTGAATTAACCTTTAAACAGTTAATTACAGTAACCAATCACTCCTACAAATATTATGCACTAAAAGGTTTATATTTCGAATAATTAGAAAGCTTGAATGAAATGTCGAATGGGATAAAGATCGCTAAAATTTGACCAGAGTGAAAAAAGTTAAAGTGCATTTAAAACACGGGGTGATTTATTTAAGGACACAATGTAAAGTACACTGTTTCAATCATTATTCAATAGTATATAACTGGTGAGGGTTGATGGTAAAATATTTTTATGTGTAAATAAAGTTTGGAAAAGTGTTGACTCTTTGTTGAAAGTTTGAAAAGTGTTTTAGAGAGGTTTAAAGGGCATATGATAGACTTTCAGTCGTAATTTTGATTCTATATTTTTACTAAGTATACAATTTAAAGAAATTTGTATATTCCTAAATTTTTAAAAAGAGCGGTACCGTAAAAATACTTCTTAAATCTGTTCGCAATTTAATCTTTAAAAAACTTTGTTTTCGTTGGTTATCATTTCTTGTTAAGATTTTATTTCATTAGCCACTGAGGTACGGCCATTTACGACTGTTTTTTTCATTTTTGTCTCAGTTATTTTCGTGATTTCTAATGTTTTGATTTCTTAATTTCACTACACGAAATTATTGGTTATGGCAGCGTATCCTGTCACATTTTATGGCCTCGGTTTGCGGTCTAACCAGTACGCAATATTAGGAGCATTGAACTGAGCCTAGGTATTATTTGAAGAACTTTCCCGTTTTGAGGCGTGTCCACACTCCACACATACAGAAAAGATTTCTTCAAGAGAGTACGTGTCTGCACGCACTGTCCGCTATCTTTGTTTACATGCAATCACACCATCAGACTGTTAAGTCAAGAAAGAGATCACAGCCACAGCCACAGTGGCCAAAAAATAACAAGAAAGTAATGCCAGCTTTCAGACAGAGATAGTGCAATGGTTTGATTTCATAAAGAAAAAATAGTGCAATGTTTTGCAATGTTTTGGATTCGTAAAGAACAGATAGTATGCAATGTTTTGGTTTCATAAGGAACAGAAGATGAAAAAATAACAAAAGAATAATAATGAGTTATTTCACTGCACTGTTGTATTATGTTTCATTTTCTTGCAACAAAAAAGCATGGGGGTTGAAAGAAATCAAAACTGAATTTCTATAAAAACGTTGTTCTTCCATTTCAATTTTAAGTGACATGGATGTGTATGACATTGTCTGGAAAAAAACGGAACGCTCAAAGTTTTTTAAAAACATTGACTTATTATATTTTTTCCAGACACCCTGTAGAGATAGATAAATATATTTACCGTGATACTTTATATCCCACTATAAATTTTACATGTTTGGACATTCAAATCAGTAATGTGGACATTCAAAATATTACGCACAAGTTCAAATAAATGTGTGTGACATGGACATTATGTGTGATGTGAACGTTCAAGTTTTTACCTGAAGTGGACATTCAACAAGTGAAGCAGACATTAAAATTTGTGTGACATGGACATTCAAACGCAAGTGATGACGTGCCACATCATGTGGTCATAAACATAATCATAAGACATAAAGAAGGCGGCCAACACAAATAAATGTTGTGTTTGCGTTATCCAATCGACTGGATTTTCGATCTAAAATCCAGACAAATTTGAGTCGGACTAATCCAATTAAATAAGAATAGCTATTTTGAGTTTAGTGACAATTAATGTATGTTTCAAAAAGAAATTGAGGAAGTGTCTTCGATTTATTTTAATTTTTGTTTGCAGAATTGTGTCGGATAGAAATACGGTATGTGGGTGTGTGATGGGTTAATTGCTTTTAAATGTAGCGAAATTTTCTTGTTTGTTTTCAAACTATTTCGTAAGTTTTCTTGTGATTTCAATATAAATGCCAGGAATCACTCCTATAAGTATTAATTGGAGTGTATGTTTCAGTATTTGCAACAAGTAGTATTTCTTTTGTAAGTACCACTAGGAATTTATCTGTTAGTTTTGAGGTAATCGCGTATGCGATAGCTAATCTTGAGCGTTTCATTGGTTCTACATTTGATTTCGGAAGTACAGTCGTCCTATAACACGTGATAAATTTTTTGTGTAGCACTAAAACTTAGGACTAGTAGTTTCGTCACACAGTAAGAAAGAGCATATAAAAAGGTTATTCACATCAGGAATTACTCAATTCAAAGTTGTTGATAGGAAATTTTTTGAGAGCAGTGTAATTCGATTTTTCAAAAATCACAAGGTTAAAGAAGCTAAGTGTTATCCTAGGTGATTCATAAAAAAGCCGTATACGGGTATCATTGAATGTTAAAAGAAAACTATAAAGCATTTTCGTGAAATCGTAGTAATAAGTTTTATATACAGTCTAAATTAGCCTTACCTGCGTTTTTTTCATACGTCTTTCACATCTTTCATTTGGACAGTCAACAAGTAATTTGCATCTTTTGGGATAATGCTCCTAACACATTTCAATAACAGTAGTGGTTATATGAATAAATCATCCTTTATTTTGAAAATGATATGATTCAGTCGCTTGAAAAAGTGAAGTAAAAAATTTACCTCAAAATCTTCAATTGTTCCTTCCCACTGGCACCCTTCTTTACGTTTTTTACAATAAACGGGTAATCCGTAAAGAATAATTCGATTTATTGCACCGGTACGTCGAACCTTTAATAAAAATTGAAGCTTTTGGAGTGAAGTGAAGTAAAAAAACGTAATAAATGATGAACATTTTGAATGTTCTTTACAACAAACAGCTAATCCGAAACGAATAATATTGTTAGTAGAGATTAAAGTTTAGACCTGGTATCAAAATTACGATAATACATTTCAAAGACTTTTGACTTGTAAGGATTATTTAAAATGAACGTAACGGCTAGGGGGTAGGTAAGTGTCTGCCTTTTTCGTGACAAACCGTTACTCGAAATTTAAGGGGTAGGGGGTGTCCAGCTGATCTCTGTACGCAACACTACAAAAATAATAAGTTTTAATGTTTCTACTGCTTTGATTGTAAAGATAAAGAAAAACGGTGAAATTTCTACAGATTATTTTAATCCGGTTCAAAAACTGTACCATACTTCTTAAAAGGAATATCCTGAGAGATCGTTACGCTAGGAGGTGGGTGGATAGAAATGTTTTTATTTTCTGTTAATTACTTTTTGAATGATCCCTGTATAATAAATAATGAAGCTGTAATAAACGATGAATATTATTTTGAACATGTAATGTATCAAAATATATAATATATAAATTAAGATTTTCAAGCGTAATTTTTGAACTTAAATCATGTTTCAGAAATAAAATAAATTAAAGCCAAGTATTTTGAGCTTTCGATAGAAACCCATCATTAGTACAGAAATTTCAAGTGTAAAGTGTACAAATTCTTTTACAAATTGTATTTTTTCGGCGGAGTTACGGCACATCCAATCTTACAGTTCCAATTGTTAAATAAAACTCGTTTATAGCTGAAAAGATCGGTATTTTGATCGAGATTACGAAGGGTTTTTTTCAGTTAAATTCAAGTTCATATGGCAGCATTTTTAATACGCACACTGTACATAAGCGAAAAATTTAATTTACCGAGCAAACAAAAAAGATTCTAATGTTTCTAGGCAATTGAATATTCTATCTTTCTTAAACAATTGAATGAAACAGGGCAGCCCCCAAGAAGAAGTAAAGTTACAAAATAACTTACCATTTGAGGTGAATAAATCTGCTTACACATAGGACAAGTAATTGGAAGACGGCTAAAAATAAATATGAAAAAGATCAATAAAATCGCTTTTTTTAATTATCAAAATGGAAAAGATTTCTCACAAGATTAACATCAATCCATCCATCCATCCTCCAGACAGTGACAATGTCTTTAATAATAGAAAATCTATAGGCCTTTTAGTTTTTAGAGTTTTAAAAAGTATTTATTAAGGATTTCGATGTGGTTATTTGAAAATATGATCATAAACATTAAAGCAGGGTAAGCACGACCATAAAATTTTACAGAAAGTTGCCTTTTTCGAGTTTATAAAACATCACAACGTTTCAAGGCGGTTTGTTGATTCAGTGAGCCCTGGTCTAGCCTCGGGGTAGTTATAGGAGAAATTACTTCTCTTCTTTTTTCTTCTGCCATGGTGTCAAGCAGTTTTCACAGAATATATGACCGCAAGGCGGGTCAACGGCGTTTTTAGCAATAAATGTGCAAATTGCACATGTGTAATTGTCTCTTTGGCTTTCATCAGCGAGCTCAACATCATAACCAGTTGAAACGTTTAATGGTACTTGTTGCCCTTCATTTTCGTCTTTGTCATAAAGAGCAGGATCTTTTGGTGCTACCTGAAATAATATCATTGCTAAGATACATATCAATTCATACGACAAATTTATGGCATTTAAACCTTTAAGTACGATGCTTTTTAGTTAAGAATCGAAATCTCAATCCAGCGCGTGTCTTGCCTTCCGTGATCACTAAAGACAACATTCGAACCGAAAGAGGTAAGCAATCAAACTTACCTCATAAGAAGCCTGCGCACCAACGATATCTTCCTCAATGTTCACGGTTTCATCTATGAATAAAAAAAAATTGGACTACAATAAAAACAAATAGTAAAATTACAAAATCGTCAAACAATCTTTCCGATTCGCCCGAATTCAATATGTGAATCTTGCAATAACACTGAAATGGCGTAGTAAATGTCTGAGATACTTTGATATAAAGGTATCAGAACATCGAACTTAAAGTTTCACAAACAGGTGGAGGGTCAGACCACTCGCCGCAATATCTATCTAAAGCAAAAAATATTTTTTTAATTTCATTCCTTAGCTAATAACTTAAAAGCTTTTTTAATTTTAGTTTCTGGTATTTTGAAAAAGACTTTAAATAGTTTCTTCCTCAATATTTTAGAATTCATTACTGTAAAATGCAGAAAAAAATAAGTGTACAGAAAACTTACATTGTCGCAAAAATAGAAAATAGCCGGATGAGCATAAAAATAATAAGCTTTTTGTAGCAAAAAATGAAGTTTTCCCAAAAGATTAGAAAAATAGTGAAGCTGTTAATCTAGGTTTGAGCTAAAAAAAAAAAAAAAGGAAGCAACCCACAATAATGCTCTTGGCAAACCCATTGACAATCAAATTATTCTGTAGTGCATTAGTTTTTTCTTCTTTTCGAATCAATTCGAGCATTTCCACTTTTTCTCTGCTTTCAAAAAAGGGGTTGAAAAGTATTATATAATATCAAATTTGAAAAATTTCGCACAAATTTAATTTGGTTGCCTAAACTACACTCAGTACAAAACAATATTCAGTTTCTCTATTTTTTGGTTTCACCTAAATTACGTAAAAGTATGATATCATGATAGAACATTCATAAATATTTGCATTCTAAGCTCGTTTTTGAACACCATGATGAATTTAAAGTGAATCTTTAACTTACTTAAAAAGACTGGCTCTGGCTCTTCCTTTACATCTATTGTACATAACTGAAAATAATTGACGGGTATAATATTCATTAATTGTGTCGAGTGAAATCAATAAAATCAAGCACTCATTTCATCCTAACCACCTATATGAATGCAAAATATTAAAAAAATTAGTAAATTCTAATGTTATTCAATCCCTAAACGGCTTAGTTTTGGTTCTGAGTGAATCGATACACCTTCCCTTTTAGCTGAGTATTTAATAAAAGTTGAGTACAATAAAATGAGTACCTTTTTATTAATTTGAACATGTTTAAGTGGATCCACAAGAGCAAACCTTTTTAAATTTAGATCAGCATCTATAAATAAAATTGATAATTTGTATATATAGTATCTGGAAAATTTTGCGGAGAATAATGAATTTGGTACATATGATTATTCTAAAATACGTGAAAATTATCATCACGTATGTTGAAAAACGCCCCAAAAGTCCATAATAAAATATGGTAGCTTGTTGTAAAAATGTTCTCCCTCGCCAAAAAGGCTTTTATTAAACAAAAAACGTAAGCATAAGACAAGTATTAAGTGCAATACATGACGTTTCTTATTACTTCAATGAGTTACTTCTGTGATGTAGGAAAATTCGCTTGTAAGAAAAAGATTCATAGTTCATAAATAATTCTATGAAAAGTCCCTATACCTTCCTAAACCAACGTTAAATATTAACTAAACGATTTAATTTTATAGAATAGCAAATTAAACAGAAACTTTGAAGATTTTACCTGATAACTGTTGTAATTTGTGATCAGTAGACGTTTTCAAAACCTCGAATTGATCCTGCAGTTTTCTTTCAAATTCAGGAAATACATCCATAAGATATTCATGCGTAAGATGGAAGTGAAGTTCACCGGTGAAGGATAAAATGACTTCATCTTCGTCGGAAGGAAGATCGTCTATTAAATCTGCATCAATTTCATGATTTTCAAAGAAAGCGTCTCTTTTAGGTATATCTTGAATTAAACGAATGATTTTATCTTTTTCAGAGTTCGTAAATTTGCCTGAAGTAATGTTTGTGATGCATAATGTTATTAATACAGATCCAGGTAGCCAAGACTGTCTTCCCAAATTGATCGAAAGCTTCAAATCTTTCTTAACATAGTCAACTACCGCATCTCTGAATTTTTCCCATAAAAGTTGAGAAGGTTCTGAATGGGCATCATCGTATAAAGAATGGAAGCCTTCTAAATTTTCACATTTGATACGAAGTGACACAATAAATCCCGTTCTATGTGTTTCATTGACATTAGTAGGATAGACTTTACAACAACGTACCTCAAGCTTATCTAATGTATCGTCGTTTGATGCTTCTTCCTTTTTTAGTTCAATCTTTAATGTTTTTTTTAGTATTTTTTTTATTTCAAGAACAATTTTTGAATCCAAATCATCACTGAAGCACTCTGCTAGTTGTTTTCTTCGTGTGAAAATTTTTCCAACATTCTTCGTAGAGTTTTTTGGTTTACGCGATATAGCAATGTCGATCTCAATTCCTTTTTTGCTTGTAGGATTAATTACAGATTCTCCTTCGACGACTTTTTTAGCAAGTGTAACTAATTGTTCACTGTCTGTCATATGCTCTAACTGAAATATTTCATGCAAAAGTTTCCAATACTCCTTATCATTTATTTGATGATTAGATTTCAAAAACTCGTAAACACACTTGACATTTTCCCTACACTTGTTCCATAAATCTTCACTTGTGTTACCACAGAATTTAAATTCATCAGGCATCGACACGTTTGTTGCAATGCTTTCCCAATTTTCTTTCGTTGTGTGGGATTTCAGATTTCTAAGCAACCGAATTAGGTTTATCGCAAACCTCAATCCATACACAGGACAAGGAATTTGCGCTGTTTTTTGTCGGCAATGTACACATAGACTGCAATTAGAGCAACAAATGTACTTATCATCTTTACAATGCATTTTTGATGCATGGCAACTTTTGCAATAATCTTCCCTGTGATCACATACAGCACAGCACTTGGCATCTGTTGCGTGAGATCCATTTGAACATGCTTTGGATCTTCGATTTACATTTATGTCTGTTGCGTAACACGTTATAAAGTCAGGTATGTTTAATAGTAAATTAGAAAGAACTGATACATCGAAGCTTGATATTTTGATGATGTGACGAAGTGTCGTACCATTTTCATAAAATAATTTTTTTTGCACTTTCGAAAAGATTCTGCAGAGTCTTGTTAAGACACTTTCTTTGTGTTGAAAATACTCAGTCATTGCCGCATCAGCATCGATTGATGAGGTTATACGAATTTGGGAATCATCTCCCTCAAATTCCAAATCCTTTATCAAGTATCCTAAGACTTTTAATAGTGCCCTTTCTGCATACTCTTCTAAACCATAGATCTCAGCCCGAAGTTTTTGACCGTCCTCAGGTTTTGATAAAGCCATTCTATGTGCGTGCTTTAGTGTATCTTGAATTATTACTGGGTAATCTATAAAATGATTTTGAACTGAATAAAGAATTGAATATCTCGGGCGTGTAAAGGCTTGTGCATGCAAAATTTACCGTATATAAATATTTCCCACCAATAACCCCTCTGGAACTGACTTCACATAAACATCAAAAGATGACCTGTCATACTTTGTAGATATTGAAAATTTGTGGACAAAGTTGAATAAATGTGCCTCTTTTCAGTCATTAACGAAGAACTGGTTTGTGAAATGAATTTTTATGACGTCACAAATATTAAATTTCCAATTTACTTTATCAAATTTTCAATATTTTGCAATCTACTTACATTAACTAACAAAATTTTACGAAAAGATTTATATTAGCATAAACTTTAAATTTTTCATTTAAAATAAATGTCATCAGCATTTCTAAAAACATATTTCTTCCCTTCCTGAAAAATGGAGGTTGATGCATTAGGTAGCCTGTACACCAGATCACCGTAAAATTTAATTTCCGCGGTATGTTACGTATTCTACAGTATGTTGAGTCTGGTACAAGCTATGCGTTAGGTAAGGTAATTTTTTAGCCTTCTATGAAAAGTAGAGTATAACTGAATAATTGCCCCCCCCCCCTTATTATTGATTTCAAAGACGTTTACAATTTTAATTCAAAACCAACTCAAGAATGAGTACAGATCTGCAAGAAATTCATTAAAAAACGTATAAGAAAACAAAAAAATCCAGCACGAGACTTGAATTTTTATCTGTATGCAATTTTAGAAAGAAAACTTGTGAGACTTTAGCATATTTTTACCAAAATAGTTTTTGCAACATTAACCCCCCCCCCCCCCTGACCCCCATCATTCCAATAAATATTTTTGAATAAAGTTCATATTTTTGTCAAAAAAAGAAGATAAATACAACAGCATTCTTAAGTTTTCAAAATCATACCTCATTATTAATGTTAATTGTTGTGAACATTATTAATTCTTGCAAATTTCAAGAATTTTGCCCTGATTTGCAAAAAGTGGTGTTTGCAAATTTTTTGAATGCTAATTGCAAAATTACCAAGGTCTTGCTTTCCTTTGCTACCAGTTGCTGAAAAAGTACTTACTTTCTTGAATGTTGCCCTGATTTGCAAAAATTGGTACTCATGAAATTTTTAAAAATTCATGGAATACCTACGTCTTTAGAATCAGAAGAATTTTCCTTGCTGAAAATGTACTTGTTTCTCGTTTCTCGTATCAACTTGGTTTGCCAAAAAAAAAATATTCATCAAATTTTTGTTTTCACTAATTCATGAAGATAAATGGTCTTGAATAAAAAAACTTTTTCAACTCGCAACATTGTGTGCTTGCAACAAAAAAAAAGGCCTCCTCCTTGATTATAGCGCTGCGCTATTGATGAGGTCCCATCCATAGGTAAATAGATCCCAACGCATTATAAATACCGAAAGAGAATAAATAGTGTCATTTCCTTTCCTTTCTGCCGAGCCCCAGATCATATGATATTGTAATGTACACCAGATGCAAAAAACCATTCTTTATGCATGTAAAAAATTCCAGAAAATTATACCAAAACAACAACTATCTATGAGTATGCTATTACATTAACAAACATAGTCAACGGACGACTACAAAGAGTCACAGTTAACAGCTTTCTATCATTTGAAACAGAAGCAATTTCCGGAGTACCGCAGGGCTCAGTCTTGGGTCCACTTCTCTTTCTAATAATGATTCAAGACATTGATGAAAAAGTCAGACACTCCATTTTATCATCTTTTGCTGATGACACTAGACTGATGAAAGAAATCTCTAATAACTCAAATATCTTAGAGCTACAAGAAGATCTAGATTCTGTTTACAAATGGACTGACAACAACATGAAATTGAATGGAACATCTTCCCTACAACAAGAATGTACTGTAGAACTGAAGAACCAATCAATTTATCACTTAGACACAAGCACCAACATAGTTACAAACACCTGAGTGAGAGATCTTGGTGTGATATTGTTAACAGATATGTCATATATACAACATACATATATATACAAAAAGTAATTCAGAAAGTTAAAAACATAAGCCCATGGATTTACTGCACCTTCAAAAGTAGAGACAAATTACTGATGTTAACTTTATGGAAATCTCTTGCAATCCCCCATTTGGACTATTAGTATTGCTCCCAATTGTGGGCTCCAACAAAAACGATGTTTAATGCAAGATCTAGATGTGGTGCAAAAATCGTTCTTGAATGGTATCCCGTCAATCCGAAACCTTAAACTACTGGGAAAACTAAAGGAGCTGAAGATTTGCAGTCTGGAGAGAAGGAGAGAAAGATAGAAACTTATCTACACGTGATGTATCCTTGAAGGCACAGTTTTGAATTTCAATTAATTGACAATCGAAAGGGTGGCATCTACTACAAGGAAGAGACACGGTCAAAATTGCCATCTGAAGTCCTTCAACACAAATAACATAAACATCTGGAAAGGCCATCTTTCGGAAAAAAGATCCTATTCCATTTTGAGTATCACAACAAACCACATTCATCAATCACATTTGTTTTAAAATCCACGCACAATATCCAAATAAAACATTCTTCCAATCTGTCAACATCTGTCCTCAAAACAACACAACCATAATTAGACTCAAAACCCTAACATATATATATAATTTTCTTGAAAGGATAATTCAGTTATCTGTGTCTGTTTTCTTTCATTCAATTTTTATAATTCTATAATTTTCATTCCTAATTTTTCTGCATTTTAACAAAGATTTTCTCTCTATTTCATTTGCATATATGCTACTGCCATCAACATTTATACAGAAAGTAAATTCATTACTACACCTTGTTACTTGAGACTTTGATTTGTATAGTTGTTGTACGCATGAAATGAGACTTACATTAAAAGCCTGGCGGATATAGAAAGAAATAGCACACTATAAAAAGAAGGGAGGCACAAATATACTTTTTGTCAAATATCTTCCAAAATGATTAGAATAGCTTTTTAAATTTTCTGACAAGCAATATTTATCTATTTTACACATTTTTTCAAAAATTTAGAATGATAAAGTAGACACCCAAAATGCGGTTGTAGGGTGTATTATTATTATTATTATTAAATTAATGTTTATACAGGATATAATACATATATACAAAATATACATATAAACACAACAGTATTTTACATAACGTAAAAACTGCTATCAATGTGGTCCTGTTAGCATATACAAAAAAACGAAAATTAGAAGTGTTGAAGCTAAACCGCTTTAAAGGCTCTTGTATAGACTATGAAATAAAACCGCTTTA
>JAUBWS010066211.1:1249-12889 GCA_032270445.1 Darlingtonia californica
AATTTTCAAACTAAATTTGCTATCGATTGGTATACTCACATATCAATTTTATAGCAGTTTCTCCCATTTTAACAGTTGAAACTTTGAAAGAAAAAAAAACAATTTTTGTGATATTTTAAAGTAGCCCGACATTGAACGTATTAATTTCGTTAAATTTTCGATTGGTGGTACCTCTATAAAAGAGATGTCCGCTTCATAGAGATATTTTCTAAGAGAGTTTAACTGAAAATCAATCCGTTTCGTTCTTTGACCGCCTTGTGGGGTGTCCGCTTTAAAGAGATTCCATTGTAATCATAATTCTTATTTTCCCTTGCAGCTTGCTGAATCCCAGACGCGCATCCACACAGTTGAACAACAATTAAAAGCTTTAACCGGAAGTATTCCTCCCAGAGTAAGACTTTGAACGCCTTATTAATTTTTATACATTGTTCATTGGATGAGACGAAACACTTCGTTCTTCAGTACAATGTACAAAAGTCTCTTGAAATTTATTTATTGATCGAGACAAAAGTTGACTCGTTCCTACTGAAGAATTTAATGTTTACGGTCTTATCTTTTCGACACTATACAGAGTTGCTAATGAATTGCTTATATCGGAACTCGAAGACTAGAAGTTGTGCCTCATTTCTTGATACTCTTAAGGTGAAGGTTATAGTTGAATTATTGTTGGTTGGATCTGCTACTTGTGTATCTGAGCTCACCTTATCAGACATAATAATTTGGACAATGGTGATGAGATTTTCTTGAGACGATAATTTTTCTGATAAGGTAGAACTTAATGATTCTAAATTGCACACTTCGACCGTGTTGTAGACGATGAAATTTACTAATCGCCATCAATTCAAACGTTTTCTGTTTAAGTGTCTCTTACGTGAATCGCATATAATATTAACAAAACCTTTTTCCACCTTCCAGCCACCAAGTTTCCAATCAGCTGCAGCCGCTTTCAAAGCACCATCGCCAACTGCTTGGGCCCGCACGCCGCCACCACAGTCACGCTCGTCACCAGCCGGTCTGACTGGTTCCCACTCACCATCTTCTACGTCACCACCAGCCTTACAATCGCCACCGATTGGTCGAGTATCATCCTCATCGTCACTGGAAAACGGGAACATGAAAAGTCCAACCAAAGTAATGCCCTATATACATGTTATGTTATGTTAATGTTAATCACCAACGTTTCCAAGGCACCCACAGCAACTTTCAAAAGACGTCTACAAGATGTCATATATTTTCTGTTAACCTGAACCTTACCTATCTGAAAATCATGCTTTTTATTTGATAAATTCCAACCAAAGTAAGGCCTTATTACCATGTTCACATTCTAACAACCGTGTTTTTGTAGTTCCTGGTATTGCTGCAATCAGTAAAGCGTTTGTTATATTTTGAACCGTGGCCAGCTCTCGTTATTATCCATATAATCTATATATAAACGTCTTCCTTTAATAGAATTGATAAGAATTGTTGAAAACTTAAAGAAGGATTATTAAAAAGAACAGAGACATGAAAAGAAAAACACTGTTGTTACAAAAAAGCTACTTATCCAGTCAAAGTTGGCCTCGATAGCGTTTCTTATGCTGTGACGTTCTATGTACGTTACGTGGACTTAAATACACAACCGGGCTGATTTTTTTTCGGCCAAAAAAATTCATTTTCCATGAAAATCGATCTAACTTCATAAAAAGCTTTATCAAACTTTTTTTTTAATAATTCTCATCTTTTTCAGTTATGATTCTTTAATAATAATGTTTTACTCTTTTATAAAAAAGAGAAGCTATAAGCATGTGACACTGAAGAAGAATTCATAAGCCATCAATTCGTGATATGTTTTTTGTAAAATTTCGCGGGTTTGAAATTTGCGTAGTCAAAGGTTCGATAAATTCTTTTCCTTTATTTTCAATTTTGAGGTGTTTAAAATCTCTTGTAAACAGAATCTCTCCAATGATATCTTCATGTAATAAATTCCCATTGACTTAGCGTGTTGGATGTGTTTGTGATATTATAGAAGCATTCAGGCATATTTTGTTATTGTAGGTTTAGCGAGTCATTTGAATTATATTAAGACTGCTTGGCTTCTAATCTAACCATGGCACTTCCAGAACACCGACTCTAAAAAGTTGTCAGAACTTTACCAAACATTATATAAAATCTTCAGCTTTCTCCTTTCCTTTCCGCGCGTTACTTTGGGAGAAACGTCAAGTCTTTAAAATAAATCAATCCACAGACAGCTGTTTTGAAGAAATCCATTATTTTATTAAGGAGGTTGTTCATCTAACAATTTTAGACCGATAAAGTTTCCTATAGGAAAGTCTGTAAAATTGGAAGAACGGATCATTTTTCGTTTTCCAAACAGATATATGAGACTTTTTTTACTAAAGAACGAAGTGATCATAAGTTGAACTATATGCTAGTCTAAGAGTATCAAACCCATTTAAATATAACACCTACAATAGAGATCATACTTTTTGTAACTAAATTTATTCTCCATCGTAGATCCTTTATACGCAAATTGCTACTGTGCTATAGATGAATTAATAATTGAATACCATTTGCTCTGTCAAAACAGTACAATTCATTGTAAAATATTTAGTATGTGCAACGATTTCAGAAAGTTGACAGTCTAAATAAACAAAAGGATGATATTGGTTGTTTGCTTAGAGAAGAATTTCATGTTTACGGAAAGCCGTATAGTGTAACTGGGTCATACAATCTCTTCTATAACTCTCACAAAAACCGTGTCCAAATTGCCCTTGCAAACTGGTAATTTTAAATCATTCCATTATTCGTTCTAAATTCATTCCTAATAAATTCACGGAATGATTCTTGTAACGTTAAAATCGGCCTTTCGATGTCGAAAATCGCTCCACACAAAAATACTGACGTTTTCAGATGAAATTACTCCAAACTGGTTTCATTTAAACAAAAGCATTTTTGGTATAGGAAGAGACAGTCCTCAAAATGGGTGCAAACCTGGCTTTACTACTGCAATGCATTAGTCGTGATGAAATGGATTGTTTTTCGTTTAGATTCCCAACTCAACCAGCTCATCATCAATCGATTCCAACTTGAATAGTTCAAAGAAGCCAAAAATGGACGAAACAGACGGCCATAATTTCCCCTTCACACCTCAGTCCATCACTGATATCAACAGTGCTATAGCGGATAGCGCAAACTCTTTCGATGCCCTCTTCCAACAAGCCACCTACAACAACCTCAACCCTGGAGGACCCCTTGAAGGGGCGCCATCAGTGATTTCCATGGAGGACGACGAATTTCTGTCGGATGAAGAGAAGTTCGATGATCATGGCCCGTTTATTGACCTTAACGTGTTGAAATCTCGACCGGCTCACTTATCGGTTTTCCTACATTTTCTTATGTCGAACAGCAACCCGGTACCATTACTGTTTTGGTTGGTGTCTGATGTATATGCCCAGGAGACAAGTTCAATAAAAGATCTGAAAAGATGGGCATATGAGATTTATTCAACGTTCATTGCAACTGGAGCGGTAAGAGTTATTTCTATTTGTTCTTCAATTCATATGATAGTTTCCAATTTAATTTTATAAACTTAACTGCACTGAGTAGCTTCTGGACGTTAAGTTTTGCGGAAACAAATCCTTTGAACTAAGTACCTTAGAACTTATATAATTCGAATCCTTATTATGACGTAAACATTTGTTCGAATTGCATGATTTTTTGAAATATGGGATATTTACCTGAGTTTTACTGTGATTCAAATACTCCGCAGAATGAAATTTTGCTGAAGTCTGCGCATGGAGTGTTTTTTCAAAATTCCAAAACTCGAGTTGATTTGCGCTTTCTTTTTGTTGTTAAAATAACACATTCTCACGAGAACTTTCTGATTTCATTACTAAATTATTTGACATTTTTAATGTAAAAGGCAAAATTTATGAGCTGTGAAACATACTTACATTAGGAAAATCCAGTTTAACTTCTGCTATGTTACGTTTTAAGCCCTTGAAAGTGATCATCTCAGAACCAGAAGAAGTTGCCATTGGTGAGTAATGTTTTATTGCTCTATAGTTAAAATGATGTTTCAAATTTTCGTTTTCAGTAGAAAACCGTCTTTCTTTAATTGAAATTTTCATTGTTAATCTATGTTCTGTTATTCTAATTCAATAATTTGTTCACAAAATCTATCAGTAGAATATTAAAGTGGGTATATAAATATAAACCCTCGCAAGCCAAAACACAAAACTAAAAGATTCGAAGGTTCATGGAATAGTTAAAAAAGCGTGAAAAACATGGTTTTTCTCATTTTTTTCCCCATAATTTCTTATTAAACTTCTATTTGCAGAGGAATCATTCAACCCAAAAACATCAGAAGAGCGTATGAAAGGTGTCTTTGATGTCTCCAGGTATGTTGAAATTACCTCGTAAAGTCTTATGCTTGCAGTAGGAAACCGTAAGAGAAGGACACAGTTGCGGATAAGATTTTTCAAATTTCCAAAGACTATCATAGCAAGTGATGTCGAAAAAACAGACTCCATTCGTATCAGGAGCATTCGCTATATAATCTTTTACAGAGACTAAATGGATTAAGGATTTGTCCGACCAACATTATTTCTCTACCTCATTTGTTGCCTCGATGAACTGTCCATTTATAGAGATGTCTGCTCAATATAGGAGGAGTTTGACCAAACATCACTTTCTTCGATTGAATATCTTTCTTATGGAGCTTTCCACCATATTAACTTTTTGTTTCCTAAAGATATTATACATTTAGCCTCAATTTTTTAGGATGAATGGTGTTTACTTCACTGTACGATATTGTTTTGTTTTTTAGGAGTATTGTATTTACTGAAGTTAATGAACAATTAGCAGATTTCCGAAACAAACGAGCATTAGGATTAGGAGGATTATTCGGTGATCACCAACTTGAAGGTAATTATTGTGACTGATGAACATCCCGGATATTGTTTCTTGGATACTGTCTTCGGTATAAATAATAAACATACAATCTAGTATTACACATGAGGTTTTTCATTGGAATGATATACCCGTTGGGAACAACCGGCCCTAAACAAACAGTTATATTGTTACGATATAGACTTACTTATATGACTATAAAGTGTCAATCATAGGTAGTTTTTTTATATTGTATGATACGCATTTAATTGATTGTTTTTTCTCCTAATTTTCATGTGTAATTTGTCTTTTATACGGCATGATGTAGTAAAATTTTGTCCATTTCAACTTGATACTAGTGTGTCTTAGTAGATTCTGATGATGGCTATGGTATAGTCGAAACATGTAAATTGCAAACATGATTAATATATGTAATACATTGTAATAAAATGGCGTGTCTCTTGTTTGACTTTGACTAAAAAGTCTTGTTTCCTGTCACTTTTTTTTTACTTCTTGCATGACAATTATACGAAAATTACTATATGAGCAAATGAAAATATTATCGATCTTAGCGATTAGTGTATTGGGGCATAACGCTCGAAGCATCTTATCTACCATACATGGGTAGTCCAACCGGTTTAATAAAGTCGTATAACTTTTAAATCTTACTATATCAGTTGTTATCTTTTAGACAATCTTGATCGGAACAAGGAAATGAAAGTCATTGAACAGACGCTAGTACCCCACTTAGACGCTTTATCGTGAGTGCAACTCTTCTTTTTTTTCTCTGAAGTTTGAAGCTTCCATGATTTTAGCCGTTTTTTACTGGTTTCTATCTCAGTGTACTATAACCGTATGTGCGAATTCTCTAAAACAAACCGTATAGTTGTATGTCTCTTTTTCTGATTAGCCTGCGTCGCTATAATATGTGATCTTCCCCTTTAGAATTTTCGAAACAATCAAAATTTTTTCTTAATTTTTTGTCATGCATCACTCATTGACTTTTGAGATAACCCTAAATATTTTGCAAAATATACTGACATCGGGGTAAATCAATAAACCTGATTGTTGGTCATCCTTGTGGGTGATAGTTTAAGGTTTGAGGGTGGAACCACACAGAACGTACAGCTTTTACCTTCAAATTTGTTTTTTTTTAAGTATTGCTATAAGGTTTTGACCGGAGAATTAAAAATGTAATTTCAAGCTAGTCTTTCGGAAAAACCATTTAAACCATCCGATAGCTCTTGAAAAACTGTATAGAAGACTTTCAAGCGAGTATTGGCAGATTCTGTACTAAATTTGAGATATTGGTCTGTAAAAGACTTTTTTCGTAGTTTTTCTAGGATTTAGTCAATTTTCCAGGTTTGGTGATTTCCCCCGATAAATTTATAGGGCCTAGGCCAAGTGGACTACCTTGTGTGGCTTTCGGTAGTAGAATGGTGCCAATCACTGTTAATTCTGAATGGTACCCTGAGGTGTTTTCAGGAAGGCAGGACCCTCAGTTCACGAAGAACTGAAGAGGCTATCGCGGGTAGATAATTAAATCTTTCATTCATGATTTTATAGGAGTGACACCGATGTGACGAACGAACAAAGTGATCGCAAGTAAGAACATTTTTTAAATGATTCTGATCTCTTCATTGTTTATGTATAAAAACCGCCGACGTCAGGCGGACGAAACGTGTGGAGTGTGGAGCGTCTATTGTTTTAGAAACAGTAATCCGAAAGATTCTTATTTTCGAACTGTTTACACCACGTAGCGTCCCAGTCGGCAAAAACACCAAATAATGTCTGCGGAGGAGTGTTTGCGTGTCAAGTTTCGTGCTTTTTGAAAAGAAATGAACTCCTTCACAGAAATCTTTTCATGATTTTGCTGATTGGACGTATGCTAATCCGCCGTGGAAAGTTTATATGATTTCAGCTTTTCCGCAGTGTGTACGAAAAACAAGCTAAAAGCGCACTATTTTAGCGGATTTTTCTGATGCTAGTCTCTTCAAATTCCGTCCATTTCGCCCGCCTAAGTGGAAACAGGTCGAACATTAAATCAAAGATTCCTTAAACTTACGCTGTGATTCATATTCTTCTGAAAACTTTTATTGCGTTGACGAATTTCCTACCTAATATCTAAGTATGAAATCTATAATTATTTACGTTTTTTGTTTTATTTCGTTAGCTATGCGATGGCAGCAGCTTTGAGTACCTTCCTGAAACAAGTTGGCATTCAAACCAAGGTAGATTGTCATTGTCCACTATGCCACAGCATTCATTGAGCACAACGCGATTTCAAGTTTAAAAAATTATATTTTGTAAAAGGTTGCATTTATGAGTTTAGGGTTCTGATTCTGGGTTGTGTACTACTAATTAAAAATCAAAATGCTTTCAAATAGTCCCGAGTCCCGGGGTCCTGAGTTCGACGCCGGTACGAGGCTTTCGTGTCTTACCTCACCGTAATTTCCACAAGATTCCCTGTAAGTGTTTCACAGGAAGGCAGGACCCTCATTGATAGCTGTTCAAAGAGAACTGAAGAGACTATCCTGGGTAAATATGTGAAAATAAATAAATAAATATCACCTGGTAGTCTATCATTAAACTTGGTTCCCTCAGACCCACCTGGCCTTCTACATTTATGCTTCAAATTGGTATTTAGACATTTTCGCAAGCAACCTTTATTACACAGTAATTAGGTAATTTTAGATTGCGAGTAATGGGTTTGTAGAGAATGTTTTTGGAGAGGAAAAGTTGACTTGCTCAAAGTCATCACCTATGGCCTTTTTCAAATACGGTGCTTGCGGGGAAGGAAAGTAAGGACGCATAATAAGTGTTCAATAACATTGACCACTGGGTCATACACCTACAAGAGTCTGAGTCGCACATAGTAAGTAAACCATTTGTATCTCTATTGTCTGTTTTTGTAGCATGAAAAAGCTCATGGTTTTGTTGAGAAGGAGAAAGGTTCATTTATGGGCTTTGGTTCCAATAAAAAGAAAGTTCACAAGATCAGTGGTCACCAGTTTATTGGCCAATCTTATCACGCAATCACAATGTGCAACTTTTGCGATAAACTATTATGGGGAATTGGAACTCAAGGATACCAATGTCAAAGTATGTCTCATACAATTACTGTTTAAAGTATTTCAAACATGTTGACGTCTTTTGACTATTTTTACCATGGCCTTTAGCCCATTGGTTTAAATCTTATGGATGTATAAGGTGGTCGTGCAAGGTTTTTCGGACTTTCAAGGATTGTAACTTTGCACACATAATCTCCATAAATTAAACAATACTCCTTTCTGTAAAAGAATCGTTACCATAGAATTACAGATCTTGCCTCATTTTAAAAACTCAAATTGTAGATATGTTATAGTGGTAATTTCTCGTATTCACGCTTCGAAATTCTAAGGAGAGTTTGAATTTAATAAAATCCTTCTGTCATACATCGAAAACGAGATCTGTATTTTTAATTGATTGTTTTATTCACGGAAAGGTCTATTTGGTAGAAAAAATGTTGTGGTGATGTTACCAAAAATGTTACAAGTTTTTACCTTTCAAAATGATCGATGAAATTTAAGATGAAAACTATCTTTCAATTCTCTTTGCAAATTTTAGTGATTTCTGTCAAATTTTTGGTCGCTCTTTATTTTTAGCTTGCGAATTCAACGTTCATAAACACCCATGCTCGGAGTCACTACCCGACTTTTGTACAGGTAGAAAGAAGCCACCAACAAAACCAACGGTAGGTTTCTGCTTTCTCACTTTTCTCTACATACATGACAGTGACCAGTTTCTTGGATATTTTGTAGTTATTGTCATTTCAAATATTGTAATTCTTTCGTTGCCATTCTAAACTTCCCCAGCAATTTAGAAGTCTCAAAACTCGGAATATTTTCGGTGATACTAAATCTTGTGAATCCGTTTCCGCCGATTTTGCGAGCGAGTGTACAGTTTTGTTTAAAACGATCGATTTTCGCATGGATCAACAAATCTTTTTTTTTTCAATACAACTCACCTCGTATCAATGAAATTTAGCTCAGATTTTTGTAAATCTAATCATTCTGCTTTCATAGAAACCAATAAAACAACCCACGATCTCAAAAGTAGACAGGGTGTTCGGCACAGGTCCAGGTATGTTAGATTAGAATTATGATAATTTACAGAGTAGAGTTCGTGTAATGCGAACTCCTTTAACCCTACATCTAACAAATTATTTTTAGTTCATTCAGAGTCTCGAAGCTATGCTTGAAATCCTATTAATCTAAAAACCATGTAACTGAATAAAAAATTTTAAGGTCCCAAATTACATCAGCTCTACTATATAGAGTTTTTACCAAATAAAAGCTCTCTGGAATCGTTCTGTTATTTAATCGAAAATTGTGGTGGTCACAGGTTTACCTAGCACATTTTTAAGAATAGTAAAACGTTCAAAGCATTTGCTCATATCATTATCTTAATTTTTCAGAATTTAAAACAGAAGATGAAGGTGAAAATGGTAAGTCTGGAGAGAGTTTTTTTGAAATATGTTTCTTTTTTCGAATTTTCGTTCGAAGATAGGTTGTGTTGAATAAAAATTTTCGAAAATTAATTTTCTTGAACAACGTTCGTTTGAACAGCATATCTCTTAAATAATTTTGATTTTTTTGGTCTGTGAAAAGGAAATTTTAACTGCATTAAACCTTAAAATTGTCGACATTTAAATACAACGAAAATGTCCATGGCATGAATATCCTTTTTTTTTCTTCAGGTGATCATAAACCACGTACACAATCAGTATTAGATGATGTAAGTTTGCCAGATAAAATTCTTGTTAACCTATTAAACATAGGACATATCATATTTGAATTTTCTAAATATCCACCAAGACGACCTAACGTTCCTCGCATTCAATTCCGCCTCTTTGTTCTGCTGTTCTATGAAATCAAATCCCATTGTCAGTGAAGTATTGATGACAACGAAAAAAAAATTAAGGTTTATTACCCTTTATCGACCTTTTGATTTTTTATACGTTGGTAGGAATGGAGTGATTTAATGCCCTCTAAAGAAAAATCGCTAAACTGTCACTGTTTAAGACGATAAGTCTGTATAGATATTAGAAAAACGAAGCAAAGCAACAAAACATGCACCTTGAAATCGCAAAATTAAACCACTAAAATTTTATCGGCAACTAAGAAATTTAATCTGACGCCCAACATTTCTACGTATTATATGATGTTGTATTTCAATCTTGAATAATTTTGAATAACTTTTAAGCTTATTTTTTTCTTTTATAGAAACTTAACATGGAGAATTCGTAAGTATAACCTTTCTATTGATTGCTCTTTTTCTTGCACTGTGTTCTCATTAATTTCAAAATAATAGTTATTTGACTCACTGTCCTCAATATGGTATAAATATTTGATGAGATGCATCCCGATTTCATTCAACATGTTTTAATCATACATGAATCCATGTATAGAAAAACACTTTTTTTACTATGTATTTGCAGCAAAATTTAAGCTAGCTAGTTCACTGCTGTAGGAAATTCTCTCTGTCGTGATATATTCTCAAGAAACCAGTTGACCAGTTCGTTGTTAAAAGGATTTTCTAATATTCTTTAATCTTTCACCAACCGAGAAAAATTGTCAAGATAATTTTAATAGTTTGAACTGTTTAGTCAAATAGAAGGATAATTGTATAAATCTTAGAAATTAACCACTTCTCAAAGAAAGCTCTCAAGATATTTTGATAGGTTGTTTAACTTCAGAACAGTTACAACGACATCCTTATATTTTGCGTAAGTAAGGATACCTCCTAGAATATCCCAACTGACTAGATAAAACGAACTATAAGAAAATTCTCGCCAGATGAGAACAACGATAAGGTTAAAGGTTCTCTCAACTTGACGAAAATATTATGATTGAGCATATGGAGCCAACTACTGATAGTGCCACTTTACCACTTTATTTTGGATTCAATCTGTTCGCAGAACAACCAAGGTGAGTTGCACTGAAAGAAATAGTCAACACATAAAGATTTCTACATTCGATAAAAGTACTTTATATGTTAAATAAATGCAAATTGTTATACAGTCAAGTAATTTACGAGCTTGCTATAATCTGTTATAGTTTTAAAATTATAATTACATTCTTTTCGTCATTCGAAATTCTCTCAATGAAAACACTTGCGGGAAGAAATTCGAAGTTAAAGATGAGTTACACATAGTTTTTTTATCAGATTTTTATTTGTGAATCTTTTCGTGACTTTGGATGTGGATTTACGTTAATTTGTGAATCTTTTCGTGACTTTGGATTTGGATTTACATTAATTTGAGAATCTTTTCGTAACTTTGCATGTGGATTTACGTTAATCTGTGAATCTTTTCGTGACTTTGCATGTGGATTTACGTTAATTTTTTATTTATAGTGACGATCATGAGCAAGACTCGGAAAGGTAAGGAAATTCAAGCCCTCTTGATTTCACAGGGCTGTTTTACGTTATGTTAGGTAATGCACAGTCCAAAACACGATACGATACAAAATAAGTTATTGAGTTGCCTTTTGCGCTGCCTTAACTGAATCAATTGAGGAAATTTCATAAGAAGCTAGCGTAGCAACGATTTAATAATATTCTTGAAGCGTCGCGTCGTCAGTTAAAAATTGGAGGGTATATATAGATTTATAGGCGTATATTAAAGGAGAAATCATTTATAGGAGGGTGTATATTAAAGGAGAAAACATTTATTGAAGGGTGTATATTAAAATTGTAGGCGTATATTAAAATTGGAGGGCGTATATTAAA
>JAUBWS010066233.1:0-14590 GCA_032270445.1 Darlingtonia californica
TATTTACTGACAGTTGGTGTGAATTAGTTTTTATTACTATCGTGTAACCAACTTTAAATAAAATGGAAAATAAAAAATATATATATATATCTATCTAAACGTATTATCCACACACATTTTGAACAAAAAGTTTCATAACATTTGAATTTAATGTTTGGCTGATGTTTTTGAAATAATTTACCTTTAATTCAATTTTTGTTAAGTTAACTGAGCGTCTATAAAGAAGTGAAATACGACAAATCTAGTCATTCAGTTAATTATCAAAATGTCAAAACACTTACTGATATATATATATATATGTCACGCGAAGCATAAAATGCAATAAATATCTAATACTGGACATTTTTGACATAACAGTGGAAGTTTGGAGACCTCGTTTTATAGGTTTCTTGGACTTTGCATTTTCTCTAATTGAAAGAAACAAGGGAAGGAAAAACCTATCTTCAAGCTTTTGATATGATCCGAGACCATTTGGATGAAGCTTTAGATCTTTATCAATTTTTCTCCAAATTTCTTTAAGATTATTAACTGTTTGTTTGGCTACTTTTGTTGCTCTTCCACTTGCCAATGTTAACCAACGTTCGAAATCAGATAACAAATCTGAATATTGGTTATAGTGGTACGACTGGCGCTAATTTTTCTAACACTAATTGCTTTAATAGGAAACATTTGGTCAGCGGTTTCCACAGCTCCGTCATTTTAATATAGGTGTGTCCAAAAGTGTTTATAATAATTTTTCGTTTCGTATTATTTGTAAATTAAGTTTTTCTCTCAATTCATCTGTAACATATGATCGCTGGCTGGCGGAATCAAAAAGGAACCTCATTTGGACGTGTTTACATTTCTCCTTTTCTTTTGGTACGAAACCGCTGGCTGTTTGTAAAAGAATGCCTTTGTTTTCATCGGTAATGAAACTCACATTGGCTGAAGTAATTTGGGTTTCCCCTGAATGATTGTTCTTTTCGTCTCTCCTTTCTTTCATACACAAGGATATGTCCACTCTGAAGACACAAAAAACAACGTCCTTCTCTTTTCAAAATGTTGGATCTCGTTTGAATGTTTGTAATATTTGAGCACCTCGAAGGAGGGTGTCGTTCATGCCAGAATGCACTTCGGTTTTCGTTGCCCGCACTCAATAAACAGTCTCTTGTAGAAACTCTCATTTTTTGATTGTTTCCTTGATTACGATTACCGGATTCATTTGGTTCATAGTGTAACAACGTCCTCTGGCTTGCAACTCGTCATGAATAAACTCTAACATTCTTTCCACCGTCCATTTTTGGTTTCCAAAGTTCCTGGAAATAATCATTCGTAATTCATGGGGTAACCTTTCATTTAGAATAGGTCATAAGACTGAGTTTTTTACTGTCGTAATTTAAACTCTTCAGGTTACGAACACAGTTTTCAACATCATTATAAAGTTTCCTCAAAACATGAATGTCTCTCAGTGAGCGCACGTGCTCAATTCTCAGGAGTGTTTCCATGTGTGCATTTATCAACACTTGTTCATTTTCATAACGATCGATTAGCAATTTCACCGCTTGATCGTAATTGTTGTTGGTTAACTCCAATCCTGATGTCGTAGATAGGGCGGTCCCGTTAAGGTATCCTTTAAGATAATTAAATTTTTCAATTGAGTTCAAAGAGTCATTTTGGTGTATGGCTGAATTAAATTGGTCCCAAATTGATTGTCATTGTAGGGGTTACCACTGAATTTCGGAATTTCGATTTTTGGAAGCTTGATGACTGCTTTCTTCGACTGACCGTATGGATTCGGTGGGTGTTGTAGCTACCGGTGGTGACATTTTGCTCGTTAAGGCCGTAATGCATAAGTTTACGTTTAGATAGAATTCAGAGGTCTCAACAACGTCCGCTTCAATCTCTTCTGGAGCTAATGACGAACAAATCTCTTCGTCTAATTCTTTCAGCTGATTCACAGTCTCTTTCAAGGAGGTGGTTTGAAGGGCAAGGATAGTGATACGTTTTTCCTCAGTGAATTCTTTAAGTTCGATGTCTTTTCTCTGACATAATGTGTTCGCAGTAGACCGCAGCCCCTTTCGCCTTGCAATTTTTCTATTCAATACAGTAGCCATCTCACGCAAACAAAAAACAGTATGGAATCAAAAAACAACAAAACAACCAACGTGTCAAGAAACACAATTCAAGCTCTGGTCTCAACACTCACACATGAAATATGAAAAAATGATAATGACATTCAGCACAGACGATTTCTGAATAACAACACAAACTATAAAGTCTCTGACTAAATATATCAAGTTCATATCAATAATAATATAATTCTAATTATTCATAAAAAAAGTCCATCAATTCGAGCGCCATGTAAAATCTGATATAGGATCAGTTAAAAATCAAGCACCTCGTGTACTCTACTCTTAATGTTCTCTTCTATATGCTCTATCAAAATCTAACAAAGAAAAATTCATATACGTACGCGTACAGTAGGGGTAAACCCCGTATAGAAAATAATACAAAGCGTTTTTTACATAGGGAACCAACAACAAAGAAAGAAATGACATTTTAGAAGCAAGAACGAATTGTTTATCTTTTAAAAATCTAAAAACCTAAATATAAATGTCCATTAAGGTCAAGTTAAAAATATCACACACCGTTTGGGTTAACATTGGACATATGATATGACTATTGCGATTAATGTTAAATCAGCACTAGATAAAGCTATGGTAATCACATTTACTACTATTTCCAATGAAAGATAAAATCATAACCTCCAAAAAAATCTGCTTTATCTAGGTAGAAATTTTCATTTTTTTTATTCTAACATTGTCCAATAAATGTGTCACTTGTTTGAAATTGTCCTTAATAAACCTGTGTATATAAAATAGAGGCAACTTTTTCCTATGTAAATAATATATTAAATAAAATCTTAACACAACTTTTTTTCTTTTATATATATAGATAAAAAAATGGCTCCTACACATACTTTAAGCTTATCTGAATTATACAGAGTGTTTCAATAAAAAATATACTGAGAAAGTAAAGGGATTTTGTGCAAGAAGTTGTTGCTCAATTTTCAAAATTTCTTTTGCATTTGAAAGCTTAATTTTTCTACTTTATTCCATAATAAAATCAAATTTAACGACTCATTAATTGTTGCACGCTTTAACTTTAAAGACACATGGGTGTAATTGAAAAATATTAGATAGAAAACAGTTGCTGTTAGAAATTTACTGCTTGATAGATTTCAACCGTGTTGTGGCATTACATACACAGCATGTATGGCCATCAAGATCTTCTGACTTGACACCATGTGATTGTTTCTTATGGGGATATTCAAAGGACAAGGTATTTACTACTCTTCCTGCTAACTTCGTTGATTTGAGAAACCGTATCGTGTGAGAAATTGCTGCAGTGAGATTACTACCGAGTTTTTTTAGATTTCCTGTCCGTCAAAAACGTCAAAGAATAGCTCACCGCAATGACTTAAATGGAGGTTATGTTGAAGAAAATCTTTAATGCTTTGTTATTGTAAAATCTTGTGTTCTTTAACAACAAAAAGTTTAAAACGAACACTATCTCACTTTTTTGAAATTCTGACAATGTATCTTTGATGTAAAACTGAGAAATAACTAAAACTGTTCTTGCTTTGAAATTGTGATCAATTAAAGTAGAAGAATAAATCTTTGAAGTGAAATAAAGATTTTGAAAATCGAGCAACAAATTCTTGCGCAAAATCCCTTTCTTGGTATACTTTTTATTGAAACACCCTGTATAACCCATGAAAAAGTTTTTATGTAATGAGTCGGCTTGTAATGGCTATTAAACAAGATTGTAAGATTGTAAATGAAAAGTATATAACAAGCCAATCTAAACATAGTAACTATTTAATGGTAATTCTTTAATCACTCTTTTTTTTACAGTGCTATCTGTAAAATACTACATAGACCTTTTGCTCTCTAAAAAGAGCCAGGCACTTATAAAAGAATGGTAATTTTATTAGTTCAAGACTTGATAATAATGAACATTCACTACGTTTTGTGAGTATATATACAGTGGAAAAAACAACACAGCGATATTTGGTATATCAAAGAAATGAAGGTAAAAAAAATTAGCTTAATTTAAACTTAAGAAAACATCTCAAAACTGCTTGTACATTTAAAAATCTATTATTGACTCAAAATTCAGAACTTTATAGAATCCATTGAAACTATTAGATCTATTATCAGAAATGTTCTTATAAAGAAGCAAATTCAAAATGGCGCTTCAAAAATGAATGACATTTTGTTTTTAACCTTCTGCAAAAGAGATTCCTATCATAGATTCCTTTATGGCTAAAATCTTTTGTATGTATATCATTTAAATGTTAAAATCTTAAAACATAAATAAACAAATATATAAACCTTAAGTGATAGATTCGCCATGATATGATATGTAAAAGAATGTATTTATTTTATTTCATTTACGAAGCTTTTCGGCTTACGCCATCATCAGGTATACAATAAAAGAAAGCTAAAAAATCTGAAACATATATGTTCATGGTGACCTTAGCCGAGCTGACCGAAAAACATCCAACATGAATAAAATGAAATAAATACATTCTTTTACATATATAAATATTAGGTTCTCATGATATATCAACATTTTCAGTGAATTATGTTTTGAATAATATACAATAATTTTCATATGGATCTACTTTTGGTAGAAAAACCCAAAATATTCTTTAGGAACTAAAGAAGACTTGTCAAGGAAGCAATATTAAAAATGAAGCCAAGAAAAATGCCATGTTGCAAAACTTTAATTTTGTCTTAAATTTCACAACATTCCAAACATAATCTTAAACATTACTTTCCATTAACTATCATTGTAACTTTTTCGGAAAACTTACTGTCACAGAGAACACATTTTGTTGCAGATAATTTACATTTCATCAAACATTAACTGCACGTATTCGTGGCGAAACATCATTGGCCACCTGTTTTGAAACGTGGATTTCTCTGCATATTTGGCTATCTGTTGGTGCTTTTGTTCACGCCCCTCCATTGTATTGCACCCCCCAAACCAAATCCATAGTTATCAAAGCAAAATTTTGCATGAACGTGAGTTACACAACAAAGTGCCCATAAACTGGGACTGACAGTCTGTTCAAATAAGCAAGACGCTTTAAATAAAACCTTTCCTGTTATGCTCATCTGCACCAGCATATCCTCGTTAAAATCGATGATTCACACACACAAAGAAATCAGTTTGCGGAGTAAAATACACCGACAGAGAATTTCAATGAGCCGTAAACTCACATCTACATCTCGCATATTCTGAAAGATCATGGCAATTAACATGGGGAAATTCAGTAGAAAATTGTAACTTTCTTTTCCACGAAATCTGAACCCAAATTCCCGTTCACCTTTCCGGAGTTTTCATTATACCATCTTTTGACTTTCTTTGATAAAAAGTTGCAGTTCATTTCTTTCTGAAGAAACTCAACAAACTTTGGGAACAAACTTTCTTTCTCGATTTCAGAGAATGTCTTTGCACTTTTCAAGTTGGTCTTAGCGATGCAAATCTTTAATAGTGTAATAAACTGAGCGGCTCTGCCTTTGCATTGCCTATGTATGAACCAACTAAGGCTTTGAACTCTTCGAGACTTTTTAAAGATGCGATAAATGTTGTTATGTTTGTTCTGCTTCCATATTGATTTTTTGTTTCTTTAAAGTTACTTTCTCAGCATACTACAATCTTTTTTGATAATCCCACGGTTTCCAGTGGCTTCCATTGGTTAAGCCAAAACCTTTTTTATGATCATTGCAATCATTTTTAGACACATTTGCAAATGTTACAAAGTATGTAGCGGAGTTGCTAAGCTCTCCTGCAAGAAAAACTAGCATTTTTAAGTCATTTGGCAGTTATCCAAACTTAAATTCAACTTTCGTTTCACCAATTTCGAAGATGTTTGAACCACCTGATCTCTCTCGTCAACGTTTTCTCCAAGTAATAAATAATTTTCATAACTGCTGGCAACTCTCTTTGCTACATTTAAAAACGATACTAACACAGCAGTTCCACTCCCTGGTGCTCCATCTCCTCCAATGGCCAAGACAAACATAAATGAATCATCACATTTCCTAGTAGCATTTGGGAAGGTTACCAACTTGTCCTTTCTATGGGCATCGACTTTGAGATAGAATTCTGTTAGTCTCAAAATATGCTCGGCTGGCTCTCTATAAACGCCATGATAAGCAGTTCATGAATTTGGTGCAAGTTGACTAACATCATGAAGGGTACCAATATCTTCCTCAGAGATGATTGAGGATAATTTTGAATAAGGGATATAATTTGGTATTTTAGATTTTCGCATTATTTGCTTTCCTAATGCTTATGTATTTCCTCTTCCCCGTGACGCTGTGACCATAGTATACATTCAACGATCTAAGTTTATTTTCTTTAGATAACGAAAATGTTTTTGACAAATCTGAAATTACTGTATATACGTTGTATTTCTTTCGTAACTGCAGGCTTGGAACTGAGGTTATTGGATGCAAGATCTTTTGAGCTGAATTTGCTTGTTAACGTGTCTAACATTCCATTCATTGCAGGTTAAGCTGTCTGAGTTGATGAACCATGAATGGCATTGTATGCTGCCATTGTTTCATTGCGCCTTGAAATTTTTGCCCTAGGATCAAGGTTTCCGGATGTTGGACACCTTTTCCTTTTACGTGCAGTCAATTCAGTTACACGAAAAATTGGCTTTGGGAAAGGTTTGGCAAGGTTTTTGGGACAATCACTTTCTGTCTTCAAGTTTCTCAGTTTCTGTCTCTTATGTGTTAGCTTCTCCGCTGGTTATCAATCTGAATATTCAATCTGTCTGACATACTCTTATTTTCAGATATCAAGTTCTCTTGTATCTTAATAGTGTCTTGTTGCTTTAAAATTTCCTTCTCTTGATTGAATATTTTTTCCTCCATAACTGAAAAAGTCTTTTTGTTTTTCTGAAGCTGCCTTAGAAGGTTCTGCTTTAAGACAAGTTTTTTGCTCCCCTTTTTGGCAGGCATTCAACAAATATGTTTAACAGCTTATCAAACAGTCAAATTATTGAAAGCTTACTTTTACACCATATTTCTTTTCTACTTTGTAGAACATTTTAATAGTTAATAATGATTTCTTACAATTGTATTGTAGGTGATAATGGCAGGTTTTTCTTTCGAAATGACAATTGATGCAGTTCCCTTAACTTTGGACTCTTTTGTGAAAAGTTCAATAATCTTTTGTTTTGGGATCTTTGAGAGTATGTGCAAGTGGTGTTTAAGTGCATCAAAATGCCAAAATTCAATCTTGTAAGAGGTGTCAAAACCAAGTTTATCTCGAGCAACTTCAAGTGTGAACACGTAGTTTGGTGAAGAGTCACAAATAGCTTTAAAAGCACTTTGAAACACGTTTCTATGGACTGATTCAGAGACCGTTACAGTCCATAGATTTTTAAATGTTTTCTTCTGGATACAACTTTCAAAATTGATGTAAAATGCCACTCAAGCAATGTCTTGACTTCCAATGTTTTTTTCATTCAAACGTTAATACGAAGATGTTGGCTTGCCCATTGTGCCATGTGTTAAATTTTCTAATTTTTCTCTAAAATGGAAAACATATATTATATGAGTGTTTAGCTTGATAAATTATAAGGATATACCTTTATCTGCTCTTTAACATGATCAAAGGTAAGTATAAGCATGCTATAAGCTATATGAGAAAGTTCCCATTTGGAAACATTCAAGTTTTCTCTAGAAACGCTTGTTAAGTGTTTGATTAAACATAGCACAATATTGTCTTGATTTGCCGTTCTTCCAAACATAAGTGTTTCTATAAAAAACTCGAATGTTTCCAAATGGGACCTTTCTTTCCCTCTAAATTCATTAATGGCGGCGATGAAAAAAACAACAGCAAAAATAGCAGAAGTTCAAACACAAAATCTTCGATTTCCAGGGGATCAAACATGCAAAAACAAAATTATAGAATTTTAGAACAACATTTAATCTTCCTTGGAAACAATAAAAATCCTAACAACAGTGACATTAAATGCAATTGATTAGATGAATTCGAAGACATCCGATTTCAAAAATACCAAAGTTTTATGACTGAATAAACATTAGAAACATGTCGTGAGTACAGCACTTCCACCATTCCCGCCATTTATCAGTCTTTTTGAAACCAACAGGATCAAAATTATAGAGAATCAACCTAAACTGCCCTCAATTTTGTGTGTACCGTGAAATTCGTGTCCATTGAATTTTCGTGTCCTTCAGCTTCAAAAAGTTGTGTCTTCACCAAAAACGAAAGTACTTTTAAGTTCCTGAACCTACTTAACTTACTTAACCTACCTTAACCTACTTAACCTACCTGAGCTTAATCTGAAAATAAAGACAAAAATATTGAAAATATTTCTCAAAATAATTAAAGTACATTTTCATGTTCTCTGAACCTAACCTAAAATACAATAAACTTAAATGAGTTAATTTTTGAAATATACTTTCAGTGATGCAACCCCGGCTCGAACCCAATATTTCTCACCCAGTGATTACTGCACCAGAGAGTTAACCACTGGGCCATCTTGGCTTGCCTAACATCTGCATTTTGGCTTCTTTAAACACGTCGAATAATAGAATCAAGGCTAGATATGATCTAACACAGACTATTAAATATATTGGAAAAATACACTGTTTTTGGAGGACACGAGTTTCACAGCACATTTGTGAATTCAAAGAGGTAAGGTTTTACTGACTATTTGCATGAATAACTAATCCGATTTTTTTTTTTTTTAATCAACAAACACGGGTGCAATCCCGGACGCCATATAACCTAATACAATCTAGTAATGCATCTTATTATTAAATAATAATTCAAGAGTAAGTGGGTTTGTACAAAAAATGTTCATGTTTTTAGTGTTCTTTTTGTGTTGTTTTTTTAAAAAAAGATTTAGCCAACTTTGACAATTGCTTCAGATGTGTCGACGCTGTTGTTGATACCAAGGTATTCGGGTACATTCACCGATCGTGATCCCCTGACACACATAATTATACAACGGTTGAGGGCGTAGCTGATTTTTCTGTTTATCCATTGTAACACAAGTGCATACGGTTTTTGCCGCTTCTCATATGTAACTTCAGCGAGTCTTTGATTTAACTTTTTACATTCCCGGCCTTTCCTACCGTAAATATCAAATACAAGAGGTGGAAAACTCCCGTTTTGACACTGCAGGACTCTCTCGTTGTAGGACTTTTTCTTTTCTTTTTCGTTGACCTCGAATCTTTTTGGTAAGCTTTGGTTAACATATCGTCTGGCGGTTGGGTTAAAAACCCTTATATCAAAGAATGCCTTTCGTAGAGATTTTCACCGGTTAATGGTTGTAGCTTCAGCTCGACGTCTTTGCATACTTCTGCAAGGAGATTTGCTGTTATGTCTCTAATGATGTTGTGTCTGAGTGTCACAAAGCCTCTTTTCTTACACGATAGACTGTGTTGGACATCGAGTGGTGCTCACACACACACATTTTTCTGGCAATCTGCTAAGCTCTTTTCCATACCGAATTTTTATTAAATCCTAGAATACGCTTTTTTCTAAATTGCATCCTTCTTCTTTTATTGGTAAAGTATTCAACTATATTAACCATACGAACCCTTTTGGCCGTTTGTCTCGTGTAACCTCTTTTGTGCGTCGGTCATATTAGCAGCTAGTCGATTAAGTGTATTCTGGTTTCCTTTTTACTTTTCCATTTTCACTTTCGATCTGACTTTCTTTTGGGCTTCCTTGTTAGAATTCAATGGAATCACTTGATTTACGATGTTCTGACTCAGCTCATTTGATAACATTTCAGAAGTAGCTAATTCTGTAGGTGACATTTGTTGAAAAATGGGAAGACCAAGTCCGCCCATGCTGGGGGGGGGGGGGGGAGAGAGAAAACGATTGTGTTGGTTGAATACCACCAGTAACGGCTGGTATAAATTCTGATGTAATAAAATGAACAGCTTTAGGTGTGGAGAGATTTTCGGAATTGTTCTCATTGAGTAGCATAATGCTTGTATCCACTAACAAAATAAGTATATGCTTCTTGCGGAGCGAATTTCGCAATTTTCGATAGCACTGACAATTCTTCGATCCACTTTTCTATCTTGTTTTTTACAAATTCATCTTTAAAAGTTTTTGATCCGGTTGCAGTGCCCAAGTGCTTTTGCCCATATGTTGTTATATTGACATCAGTATTCTCGAAAACGTTCTTTGCTTTCTCCAGGAAATTGGGTTTGACAACCAACCATGTTTTAATTGCTTGTGAAAGTAACCATACATGGGACCTTTCTCACAAATTGTGTCCCATAATAATTTCAGACCAGTGATCTTCCTTGCTGCGGATATATCATCAGCAAATGCAACAGTTTTCGCCAATTCGTTCTTGCCATCCACTTTTTGTTTCGATTTAGATACCAAGGGTATGATTGCAATGGTGTATATCAGCATCGCTATAGGGTCCCCTTGAGTTGTCCCTTCAGCAGATTTAAGTTCTTTTCCCCCGATCACAAAAAGTCTTGATGCAAATCTGTAACAGTTTTGAGTAAAGATGGAGATGGATGGACAGATCACTTTTACATTGTGGAGGAATGCTTCTCGGTTTATACAATTGAAAGCATTTGCAGCATCAACAAGTAAAACTTCTTCTGAATCATCCCCAGTAAAATTTGTCGAATGGCATGGATAGCAGCTTCACTTACCGCCTCGTGCCCAGCACACACCTGTAGTGATTCAACAGACTCGGTGACACCTTCTTTGACAATTTTTGCGACGGTTTTTCCGACGATTCGTCTGAGAACCTCACCAACCCCAATTGGACGTATCCCCTGGTTTTTATTAAGACGTATAAGACGAGACGCTAGAAAAGATTCTAGTGATGTTTGTGAGTGTAATTCAACGCACAGACTTTTAGCAAGCTTAGCTGTCACTATGCGTAAATCTGTCAATTCTTGGCCAAACTGTCTCGATGTAAACATTCGCCGCCAAACGTCACCATCAAAAACAGGTTCAGATCCACCTTTTGTTTTTGTTGCAGACTTTCTTATGAGTTCGGCATCAATTTCATCGAATCTAATTGGATGGACATCTAAAGGTATGTCTGGTAAAAGTATATCTTCGTTGGCTTTTCTTGGCTCTGGATGTTTTTCACGTAATATCTTAAGGGTCTCGTCGTTCAAGGGCATTAGTCCATTTTCCATGTTGTTACTCAATATCTTTATAACTCTATTAACATTCCCCTTCGTCATTTTCTTAACAAACTTTGTCTTCCGAAGAAATCTTCGATTTTGGTTAGAGGAAGATAACGGTTGCTTCTCCAGTAAACAATATTTTCATATGCATTTGTTATGGATTTGAAGAAATTTTTACCGTTGACTTCACCCCATCTGAATGGCATAACATCTTCGTTGTTATCACCGTCATTATTGTTTGAGAGAGGAGGAGGTGGTGGATCGGGTGGAACATCTATTTCATCTCTGAGTACTTCTTCATTTGGTTTTTCCTTCGGTTGATTGTTCGCCTGGTTCATTTGGCTCGTTTTGTCACTGTTGTGCTTTTCGTCACAAACCTTTTTGTGATTTGTCTTTCCACTTTTTGAATTAAGCACTCTACCACAATTTTCGCATGGAAAGGTGATCTTTTGTCGACTTTGAGCATTTGTAGCAGCACACATTTCCCGTTCTTCCTTTGCCAAGGATGACACGGGACAGAAAAGTAAGAAGCTTGAGCTGGAACACCTCAGGAAATTGGCAAGTCCCCCGGGGTTGGTTACCCGAGCTTCCCACAAATCCAAAATCCCAGAACGAATAAAGATGTTGATAAAGTAGCGCTGAGAACTACTTTTTTTGACAACCACGCAAAGAGTTCAGACTTCGAGGAATTCACGATAGAAAGGAAAAGAAAATATTAACAACAGCAGTTAAGTAGAAAAAGAAATATATTATTTTTTTTCACTTTTTTTTTTTTATTACTCAACAAACTCGGGTGCGATTCCGGACGTCATAAAACTAGCTTACAGGTAGTAAAATATAATTATACAATTTTACAATTAAATAATGCTGAGGGCAGTTTCGGCACGCTCTTTTCGACTATGCACATTTGTTATCTATAAAGATATAGGTGAATTACACTCAGACCGAGCAAAGCGACTCGCTGTCGCTCGACCTGTTATTTATTGAAGAAAAAAGGTGATCTTTACTTCAAGGGATGCAGCTACCACAGAGGCACAAGATAACCCATCTCATTAGAGCAAAAATCACCTTCCTTCTAACCCATGTTGTTGTTGACGCTAGATGTTCATTTCTTTTGTCAGCAAGTGACTCGCTCAGTCTCTTATAGAAGGCTTTTGCCTCTCTTCCCATTCCGCCCATCGTGGTGAATACGATAGGTGTAAAAGAACCATGTTCCACGTCGAGCACTCTTTGGTTGTAATTACGTTTCTTCTCCTTCTCATTGGTCTCGCAAGCTTTGGAGATATTGGATTTTTTGTACCGTCCTGCAATTGGGTTGAAAACCCTTATGTCAAAGAAGGCTTTCTGGCCAGAAATCCAAAACCCCCTTGCTTGCTCTTGTTTCGTCGGATCTGTTCGCCGTTTTGAACATGGTTTCGCCTGTCAGTGGGTTGAGTTCAGGTTCGACTCGAACGTCCTTACATACTTCAGTCAAGAAGTTGGCAGTTAGGTCGCGTATTGTGTTATGGCGGTGACAAAACAACCTTTTTTGCATGATAGTGCGTGTTCCAGATTGAATTGGGAACTGCATGCACATTCATTTGGTAGACGCGTCAACTGGTGACCATAACGAATCTTTACAAAATCCCAAATAGATTGAAACCCCTCGTTCTTGATTGGCAACGTCGTTACCAAAGAGATGATCACACTCGCGGCTGATATCACTGAGTTTGTTATTTTCTTCGGTCAACGAATCCCTGATGTATTTGAGCTGTTGTTTGTGAAGCTCTACCTTGTCGTGTTTGAATTTCGACTTCAATTTTTTCATCTTTTCCTTGTCAATGTTGTTGGAGTATTCTTGAGACAATGTTTGGTTGGAGCTGCTCAGTGAGAATTTTCGAGTTCGAAAATTCACAATCTGCTATTTCGCTGAATTTGGGGATGCCTAGACCGCCCTGGCTTGGTGGAAGCGAAAACAGCTTTCTTTCAGCTTCGTTGGGTTGGATACCGCCGGTGACTGCAGGAATGAATTTGGTTGTTATGACTTCGTCCAGTCGTCTCAATTCTTTGCCGATGTTAGGTATCGGTCGCATACAGAAATTCAGCTTATGCTTTTAACCTGAGGTGAAACAGGTATACGCTTCTTGTGGAGCAAAAGCTGCAATGTCGGATAAGAGCAACACTTCACGTCGATCTTTTCGTTAATGTAGCTTTTGCGATGTAGGGCCGAACCGATGGCAGCACCGAGGTGTTTTTTGCCTCTGGGTGTGATGTCGATGTTGGTTCCTTAAAAGATTTTTTGAGCTTCTTTCAAGTGCCTTATTTCTGCCTGTTAATAATAGCCATGTTCTGGGCCCCTTATCTGGATGATATCCCACATTCGTTTCAAGCCTTCAAGTGTGCCGCCGCCAAAAAGGTCATCAGCGTAACCAGCAGCTTTTGTGTTGGTGTTCTCTTCTTGAAGCGTTTTTACCGCGTGTAAAATTAGCGGGATGATGGCGATTGCGTACACTAGACCCGTGATTGGATCCCCTTGTGTAGTTCCTTCAGCTGATGTTATTTCTGTTCCCCCAAAGACAAATAATCTTGTAGGCGAGCTGTAACAATTGATGGTGAAGGTTGCAATCGATGGATGTGATTTTGACGTTGTGTTGGAACGCCTTTCTATTTATAGAGTTGAAGGCGTTGGATGCATCGATCAACATTACAGCTTTGGTCTCTTCTTGGTCGAATATTTGTCGTAGTGAATGAATCGCAGCTTCGCAGCCTGCTTCCTGGCCGGCAAATACCTGCAACGAACCAACTGAGTCAGCTACTCCCTGCTTCAAGACTTTAGCGACGGTTTTCACAATTATTCGCCGAAGTATTTCTCCAATGCCAACCGGGCGCAATCCAGGATCTTTGTTCAACGGAATGAGACGGTTAGCTAGTAATTGTTCTAGTGAGGCGTCTTCTTGGATGTAGGAACACGACATTCTTGTCAGCTTTGCCAACGCAGAGCGCAAATCGGATGGTTCCGTTCCAAAACTGTTTGATGTTAAGATTCGACGCCAGCCGTCACCATCAAGCCCAGAAGGACCAGCTCCGCCTCTAGTTTTTAATGCAGACTGTCGTATCAGCTCGGAGTCGATCTCTTAGAATCTTACAGGGTGTATTTAAAATGGTGTATCATTCAGTAGGATGCTGTTTGAAGGAAATTTTTCGCTTGGGTGTTTCTTTAGCAGCTGCATTGTTTCGTCGTTGAGGGGAAGGATACCGTTTTCCATGTTACTGCATAGAAGTTTGATAGCACCGTTGATGTTTCCCTTCGATATTTTCTCAATGAATCGTTTTGAAATTTCTTTCGTAGACATTTTTTTGAGGGATGATTTCAGCTGGTTTTGGATTGTCTGTCCCTC